>JABUQX010031700.1:0-15000 GCA_015478945.1 Trachelipus rathkii
TAAAATAGTGCTCTCATAAACATCAAACTACTGATCAAGCTGCTTATTTACAAAATAGAAGTATTTCATTATTTAATATATAATATTAATTATCATGTGTTAAATACTTGGATTCGTATTTTAGTGAATAAAGGATATTCACTTAACATAGTAATTTGTAAGTAAGTTTATATCTATCTTATCACTTTTGTATTTCATTTTAGGAAACGTAAATAGAAGTGAATAATATTAATTAATCTCTTCCGTCTCGATTTATTCTAATCCTCTCATAGGTCATATTCTATAGTCAATCAAACATAAGCTCTTCTTTCACATCTAATATCTGCTACTCTAGACTCTGAGAGCTTCTGAGCTTGTAGGAGTATGTAGTTCTATGACAGCATTTTGACTACATAGAGAGATAATATTATAATAATAAAGATACCATCTAGTGTTATAATTATTCGTCTATGTATCATAACTGAATGCACCTAAAATTTAGAAACAGGCATTGGAAAATCAGAAAATATTATGAACCAATAATTGTAACGTACGATAGTAAATTTGAGTACTACCAAAAACTCGAAAGGATAATTTAAAAAATAGATTAAAAAAAAATAAAATAATAAATTAAAATTTCCAAAACCACACTTAATAAAATTTTAAGAATAAATGATATTAAATCACAATGATAAGCATGGTATCTTCTACAACGTTGAAAATTTTACGTCGGTATCAGGGTAATATAGATTTCAAATATCGAGATATTAAACTGTTTCACACGTGTGAACGGGTTATGTAGACCTTCTCATAGTATCCAGCGGAAAGAGAGACCGGTTGAAGATTATGAAAATATAATCTGATAAGCATAAGTAGAAAGAATAAATAATGTATCAAAATATAGTAAAATATAGAAATATGAAAATACGTTATAGAGCAGTAATAGATAAAAAAGCACGTTAATTTATAAAACTATCAAACAATAGTTTGTATGAGAGAGAATAGATTAAAATAATACAAATAAATGACAAATTAAATAGTGAATTTTCAGAAATCAGATAATAAGTAATAGGTAATTTTTTAGTAATAAAGAAAAATTTTATAATAAAAGTATTATCAAAGGATAATATAAAACTTATCATAGAGTCTCACTCGATACCAATCTCTGAGTGTGTCTAATAGCAGGGTTGTGAGTGAATGATAAAGAGTGCTGGAATAAGTAGCGAGAGAGAGATATGTTAATACTCCTGGTCAAGATTCACACATCTAGAGAACGATAGATCTTCTCTTATACACGTCGATGACCTATGATTTTCCCTCACTCTATTTCACTAAGAACGAATAGTACCTGCTGAAATCCACACAAAACATCATGTTGGCGTTTGCGAGCGACAGATTGAGGTCCTAGAATATAGCGAATATAGACCACTATTACTACTTTCTCTCTATCCTACTACATACTCTTCCAGTATGTATCTGATATAATCCTATATATCTCCATCTTTCCACCTTCTATGAGTGCTTTCCCTTCTCTAATTTCTCGTAATATCCTCTGTGTCTGCTGGGTCTACGTCGAAGCGTCCGAGTGGACTGACTTTATTCTCAAACACTAGAACATTTTTGGATAAGTTCAGTTCGTAAGCGTAGAGTGAGCCGAGAATCTTCATGAGCGTATTAGTTGCGAAGCTCAGGTTCCTATCGCGATAGATTAGACAGATATCTGAGCTGACATTATAAGAGAGAGAGGAAGAGTTTAACGAAGGAAAAACTTCAGTATACTATGATAGATTATGTATTATTGGGGATGTCATGAGAGTATTAACGACTCGGAGTACGTAAGAGTATTTGATCCGAAGTACATATACCCTAACTTAAGTAATAGAGTAATTGGTTTAGATGGCGATTAAAAAATCAACAGGACACTGTGGAATTATGAGATCCATAGAAATTATCTCTGTCCATATAACAAGCATTGTTTATAGTAATAAGATTTATTCTAGCGCCCTCTACCGGATAGAGCCCTGATCAAGCTATTAACAACCTAATCAAACTCTCACATTCCAATAAATATATAATGGTAATATTATTTTATAGGAATATTTGTGTTAGTATCATTATGAGTAGAACTTGAGTATATGTTGTAGAGACGGGACTCGAGAGTGGTAGCAGTCATATGTTAATAACGAGAAGACAATAGTTTGAGATTTTCGTTAGATATGTTTGAGTAGGTTATATAAGAGTTATATGCATGGATCAAGGCTTGAGAGCTACGTGAAGTAATACATGATATAGAACGCACAAGTGTAGTTTTAAAAAAGATGCTATGAGAATCTCATAATTTTAGTAGCTAGGTAGTTGAATGCCTTAGCTGAGATACTAGAGATTACGGCAAAAAAAGTAGTGGTATTCTCTTAGTGTGTTGAGTAATGCTTCTGCATCGTAAATTAAAATCAGAACATAGGGAGTATGAAGATCAATTCCGTATTTCTAGAGTAAAATCAATATTATATACATTTCGATTGATAAATGATTATATGCGTTAAAGGTATAGAAATTTTATCGAATAAAAGAAAGACACTAAAAATCCACATGGGCTACTCGAGACTGTTCGACTCCAAATATTTTCGCAACGCTTATTCCCATTTTTTTAAGAGATTTTAGAGAATTAGTCGATGGAACAAAACGAGTCGAATCGGTTTGCTTTTTATATAAAGTTATCGATCCATAAGAGAAATATCGATACTCTCGCAATATCCGAACGTCTTTTCAAAATATTGGTCTTCATAAATTGAGATTGGTTGGAATATATATATATATTAATAATTTTTATTATCTATCTATATATATATATATTAATGACTTCTATATTATAAGTATATATTTTATATTATATTATATATATATCGTTAATACCTATATAGATAATATATATAACTATTAGGAAGGTGTATGAGTTTCAAATAGTAGTATCCCGAGGTTTGTACCTATATCTAATTAATATATATTATATTATATATATTATACTATATATATATAATATATAATATTATATAAATATATATCATTTTAAATTAATAAGTAGTATATTATATATGTTAATAAGATATTTATATTTATTGATTATTATATTAATATAACCGAGAAACTAACAAGATACTATATTCGAATATATAATATTATTATTAATAAATATATGATATATATATATCTATATATATTATAAGTATATATATGACTATAGTCTGATAGGATATACTTATATGAGGTGGTTAACAATATGAAAGTATTAATTATAAAATATTTATAAGGCTAAACAGTATAGTAAATAATTTAAGTATAGGATTAGTGAGTTAATATATAATATACTATAAATTCGTTAATATAGAGTTATATATATCAGGCGCGGTTTACGGGGGAAGCACAGGAGGCCGGGCCTCCCTATACAAAAAAAAAAAAGCAACTAATGTAATAAAATAATTCAACTCTTTATTATTTTACTACTATTCAAAATAAATGTTTAAAATGTTATACAAGAAACCTAATTTTACATTAAGATCATTTATTCTCTTGCGAAACATTATATTTCGTAAGGATCATTGACTGGAGGAATTTCGATTTGTGCCTCCAAGGAAAGCATAATTATAATGCTTTCAAAACACTGGTTGTCATGGCAACGTAAAAGAAACTTTATTCTTATTTTGTCTATTTTGAGGATTTTTCACGAAGCCTCCGTCTCGAACACGTCATATAAATAACTCCCCAATTTGAGACATATCTAACTTCATAAGTAAGAGTTGCGAATCCGCAATACATAATGCCACGCATGGGTGCAAGAAGACGGTCCTGGCTAATCCAATTAAACTCAAAAAAAAATTTATTTAATATATATATATATATATATATATTATAGTATATATTATGAATATATATTTTATATAATATATTATATATTATATATTGATAGTATATTATATTATCTTATATATATATATAAATTATATTATTTAATTATATTATTATTATATATAGTTAGAGATGAGTAATGATGATACAGAAGTCGTGCAAGTTATTGAAGAGTAGAGAATGAGAAAGAGAGGAGTATATATTTTCTTAAAATTGACTAATTCAACACAACATGTTTCCTTTTGTTTTCGGAAGGTGTAAGAAGCGAAGGAAAAAGTCCCCGATTGGGGACTCATTGGGGGCACCGCTAAGTTCGAGCACGTAAAGATTTTGAGTGTGATTAGAGGATGTATTTTGGATCATCCTGCTGGCAATCAGTCTAGGTTTAACTTCTATATATTCGCAAGGTATGTTATATGCCATCCTCCTCATGATGAGACTGTGGTTGTCAATGAACATTTAATGAATGCATAGTGTTTTGTGATATGCTGAATTAAGAAAACTACGATGAATATAATTTCTGGTTTGGCTGGTTTTTTGGATTCTTTACGTCACAATGTGGGATTAAGAGAGTAGTATTTGACTCTTGAAACAAAGGTGTAATTGCCGGAGGGTGGGGGGACATGTATAGAGAAGTCTATATGATGTTAAAGAGACTTCTTCCGGGTTTAAACTTCCTCCTGGTTGGTAATCGTGGTACGTTCGTATTGTGTTAAGACATTCTCAAATGGATTCGATGCGTTTGTTACTCGGATGCAGAGAATTAAGAAAAATTCCAAGAGAAGCAAAGATCCCGTACGTTATAGGTTAGGAATAGAATATAATTTATTGTTATTATTAATTAATTATAAAGGAAGTTTTGATTGATCACGTATTTTAGTTTTTAATAGGGATTGGGTCTAGAGAGCTAGCACTTTTAAACAGTAATACTATCTCAGTGAAGAGATTAATTCTCCGAGGTTGTGCTTACGAACAAGATGATAATTAGTGCGTCGAATGATGAGTTCAAAATTCATTTCCAAACTTTTTAGCAGTTAATAAAATCAGTGTTCTCTGCCGTAGAACAAGTTGGAATTAGGTTTAACCTTGCACCTAAAGTTTGGAATTATGAAGTATCACACTTCTTCGGGATTTATAGTGGTGTTTAATGTAGGGCATTTTAGAATGTTAGTAAGTAACCGTCATATTCTTAGTTACAAGTTTGTTCCGGTATTTAACTCGTATTTTTGTCCTCGACAGTGTATCTCACTGCTCGTGTAGGGTTGTTGGAATGTGTGTAGTCTGTAATAGTTTGTGTTGATCGTTTTGTCAGTGAGTATATGAGTACCGAGAGATTATACACTAGGAGTTATGTATGCTTATATTTTATGACGTTATTTAATTACCTACGGATTGTAATAACTATTATACTCCTTTAGGTCTACACGACATTAGCCTATGTATATTAGTATGGAATGAGAATTATACCAGTGATAATGAGATTTGTATTCTTATTATATTTAATATATATTAATTTATCCACACTTAACTCTTATCATCAATAGTTAGTGCTCATATAATAAGATTAGGTAAGACAGTAAAGTAAGTAGGGTGTATTAGGGTATAGTATATTATATAGGTTATAAGATATAGCTATAAGATATATGATGTATGTTAGAAAAATAAATATTGTGTGAATATTTATAATGAAAATCTTTTCCAATTTTTCCTCGTTGTTTGTATGTTTTATAATTTGAGATGAGATTATGGTTAAAATTGCGCATGCCTATTGAGCGGATTATTCGTGGAGTCTTATGTTCTGGAGACTCAATCGATAGCGCATGGATATTGACGAAAGACACAGCGAGGACGTAAGTTACATATATTATTATGTTGATTTCTTATAGTAAAACTACATTTAGTATATATATACGCAATAATGGCTAGTATGGTAACTAGGTAATGCAATATATATTATTATTGCTCAGATTTAACTTTTGATATATCCGTATAACTAGTATATATTAAACTACGCTAGACAGTATCTATGAAGTGTTGGTCTACCTAGATTTTATATTCTTTATATATAATATCATATAATATATTTACCCTTATACGATTCAGACATTAGAAATATATAAGTATATATGAATTAATAATTTAATAGCAAGAAATAGTATAACACATTCAGTTCCCGAGCCGCAACATGATGATTAGATATTAATAATATAATAATCAAATCAATATTAATAAAGCTTTGTCCGTAGATTTATATACTAGCTAATAGTTATATATATATTTAGTATAATATGTAATATAAATTAATTAATCATACATAAGGTAATTATGGAGTCACATATGATAAAGTAAAAGGGATGTTAACAGCCGTATCTAAATTATAGATAATGAAATCATAATGTAACCTCGACTCTTATCTGCTATTTCATGGCGAATAAGTAGGGCGTTCAGACGTTGCCCAAAAAAAAAAGACAGAATAAATCAAAAAAGTATTAAAATGATCATACGATGAAAATCGATTCAGTGGTTCTCTTCGTTCTTATCAGCGGGGAGATGGAGTGGAGGCACATACCGTCACCCCCTGTCCCAGCCAACGGCTCGAGATGCCCCTTAAAAATGAATATTTAAAAAAAATAATAATTATTATACTTTTTGTACTGGTAGCATGATAATGAAAAAACAACTTTTTGCAAAACTCTTGTCGCTTGCTGTGCTTATTTGATATCTCCATGCATAAACACATGAACGAAATAAGATTCCACAGGCGTTTAGTAATTGAATACAGTGATGTTTATCACTTTATCTTATTGTCCGTTTTTAATGTAACATTCCTTTTAAGGAAAGCGCCTAAATTAATAGGGAGTGAGTTACTATCTAACTAAAAATCGATTGGAACAGTCAAGACTAAATATTATACATAAATAAGACATCAACATATATTTCAAAAAAGAGGTGGTCTCTTAAAGAATTAACTCACTTAAATTACGAATTCGTTAATATATACTATATAGTAGAGAGAGGTAGTATGATCATTAATATCCAGATAATATATATATTATATATATTAACCTGTAACGGTATCTGCCTCTTAACTCTCATAAGACTAATATTACTATAAATTATATTAATACTACGGTACTGGCTAAAGATAACATACGGTCATATTACTATTATATTATTATTATTATCTTTATTTCGAAGGGTTAGAGTTTCACTTATTATAATAATATATGTATACTGTGTGGACAGTAGTAATAATTTTTTATTAGTTCCTTTCTATTTGTATTATCGGTTTGATTTAATATACTGGCTTATTATCGGTTCTACTCTTATGATTGATCAATACATATAATATTACTTGACTATATACTTTTTATTATTTATTTTATGACTTGTTTTTAAAAAAGGAAAATCGAACCGATAATATTATTTCGCACGAAAATGATTGTAATCGATTTCCTTTTCGATTATTTCAAAGGCCAAATTGAGCGAAGATATGTTGCTTCACATTAATTAGTTCCAGTTGCTTTGAAGGAATACCCCAAGATAAATGCCGCAAAGATGGAAGAGTCAGGATCTCTCGCCTCAGCGGCGGAGCGACGGGGCGGACTTGCGTCAACCCCTCTGTCCCTACCGTCGCCAGCCCTTTAAAAAAAATTAAATATGTTCTGCCGAGCATGAAAATAAAGCAGCTTTTGGCAATATTTTTGCGCTCCTTCTATTTTAATCATAGCAAACTTTTAACAAAATAAAATGAAATTAGTTGTTGAAAAATTTACATATCTTATGTCTTATGTATAGATCCTTTTAAAAATAGCGCCCGATATTACTTTTATAGACCATTGGTAGTAAATAGGTTTATTATAGTAGCTTTAAAGATGTTCGCAATTAGTATATATATATAGTATATAGTTAATAATTAACTATATATGATTATAGTACTATACTTACTACTGGCTATATACATACTTATTGTTAGTTCCGTGACCGCCAGTAGTTTAGCGCTCGAGAAATACTTGCCCGTGAGTGACGTAGTGTTTATCTCTGTAAAAAAACAGATTGACATCATTGTGACACCTCGGGTTATGTACCACGGTATTTAGCAGGGTTTTATTAAAAGCTTTTATTTTAAATAGATAGGTTAGTTGTGACATAGTCTTTGTCTAGTGAACATCTCCTACAACATATAATAAGATACAAGTATGAGCTTTGCCAAGTTTATTCAACGTTTGTGGCTTCTTATAAAAAATTGGTGTGTATGTTCAACTCATACTAAAGAATTTACTTTTAGGCTTTAACCTAAGTCTTCTAGTCCTATAATAATACGTGATGCCATATAAATGTGACTGTAAAGGAGGATACATAGACTATAAACTTTTATATTGTATTAAAATATGATATTCATAGTCGAATTTCTGGAAAAGATTTTGGGGGTAAAGGTTACTATTACGCGACACCTCTCGAAAAAAATTCCGGGTTGCCAGAGAAGGCGATAAAATTTAAATTGCTAATTTTTTAGAAGAAAGAAAACTATATTAAAGGCCAACTAAAATAAAGAATATATATATATATATATATATATATATATATATATATATATATATATATATATATATATATATATATATATATATATATATATATATATATATATATATATATATATATATATATATATATATATATTCTATATATATTTATATATATATATATATATATATATATATATATATATATATATATATATATATATATATATATATATATATATATTTATATATATATATATATATATATATATATATATATATATATATATATATATATATATATATATATATATATATATATATATATATATATATATATATATATATATATATATATATATATATATATATATATATATATATATATTTATACTGAAAAATTTATAATTGACAAAAATTACTTAGAGGTGTGAAGCTCCTTAAAGAATTTTTGAGTCTTTAATTTTTTTTATTTTTTTTTATTAAGAAATGTATGAATTTATTACGAATTGTGTGTTTTTTTTTTTTTTTTTTTTTTTTACAGTTATCACCACCACTCACGGGCAGAGCCCTATTCAAGGAGAGGGTGTTGCACGCTAAAATTTCATCCGCTAGCGTAAATTACGCAGATGAGCACAGACGCAGGCTTTAAAGTGAGGGAGATTAAATTCAGCAGGGAACACAGAAGATGGAAGAGAATTCCACAGAACAGAGGTGGCAGGAAAGAAGGAAGCACCGCAACGAACTAGCCTGGAGTTACCAATATCTACAGAAAACTCGTGCGCAGACACAGCACCCCTTGTGCTACGAGGGCGTCGTAGGTGGTGGTAGGCGAGTGGTAAGTTCCCTCGAACACCTGCCGCTGCGGTACCTATAGAAAGAGATAAGTACCAACATCGTGCCGCAAAGATAGAGTCAAGTGAACTGGAAAGTACAGAACAGTTTATAAGCCTTTTTTGGACTTTTGACTCGACCCTGTCCAAAAGCCGGGTGAAACCAGAGCCCCCCCAGATATGAGAACAGTACTCCATACAAGGGCGGATGAGACCCTTGTATAGCTGGAGTAACTGAGAAGAGGAAAAAATCTCGCAGTCTAAACAGAACTCCCAGTTTCTTTGAAGCCGCCCTAGCAACCATTGTGATGTGAGGTTTCCAAGACATTTTTTTGTTTATGTTAAGGCCAAGGATGTTTATATTGTCAACAGGTGAGACGAGAGAACCGTTAAAAGAGATAGGAAAGTTAGAAGGTGCTTTAGAGGAGATTTGTAGAAGTTGAGTTTTTAAAGAATTGAGATTTCACAAAGGTTGAGACGACCCCAATCGGAAATTCTATCCAGATCAACGAGAATAAATCGGAAAGATTAAGACAGAGGCAATTCTAGAAGTAAAAGAGGAGCAGAATTGAAATGAGTTGAAGAATGAAGGATCCAGTCATCAGCATATGAGTGGATAGAGTTAGAGGTGCAAGTGAGAAGATCATTAATGAAAAGTAGGAATAAAGTAGGAGATAAGACAGAACCCTGAGGAACACCACTATTGACAGAAAAAGAAGAAGAATCGCTCCATCAACCACATCTGATATTGAGCGACTTGAAAAAAAGCTAGACATAAGCAAGCAAAGAGAAAGAGGAAACCCAAAGGAGGGGAGCTTGGAGAGCAGTGACGCGTGCCATATCCAGTCAAATGCTTTGGATATGTCAAACGCACCACGCAGAGTCTCCCTAGTTCCTAAGGGCGAAAAACCATAAATCGGTTAAATAGGAAAGTATATCACCAGTAGACTTCAAACGCCGATGGCCGTACTGGCGATCGGAAAAGAGAATGAGATTCAGATGGTCTAAGAGTGAGAGTTAAGAGGGTTTGATAGAATACAAGTTAAGGCTATAGGGCGATAGTTAGAAGGATCAAGTGGCTTCCTTTTTCGGAATAGGTTGGACATGTGCGAGCTTCAACACTGAGGAAAGTGCTAGCATTGAGGCATAGAGAATATAGTTGAACGAGGGGTGGTGCCAGCTCAGAAGCTAACTCCCTCAAAACTCGGGAAGGAATGCCATCCGGGCCCCCGCCTTTCTAACGTTCATAGATCTCAGGAGCCCATGCACCCGATCAAATGTAATCACAGGCAAAGACATAGGACACCTGAGAGGAGAAGGAGGACCAGAATCGTTCAGGGTTGAGTTAGAGGAAAATAGGAGGCCGAAGAGATTGGCCTTTTCCAGTTGGAGAATTAACAACAGAGCCATCAGATCGAATAAGGAGGAAAGGCAGATTTATAAAAGTTGTGAGAAGTGTTTTGGCAAGAGGCCAGAAAGATATGTCAGTAGAAGAATCAAGGAGGGTACACTTTCGCTTGATGAAAGCCCGCTCTGCTCGTCGAAGAGTATCCTGCAACGATTTCTAGCTGAATGAAAATTAGCGAGAGTGATAGAAGAACGAGAATTTTTCCACTCCCGATACGCGCTGTCTCTAGCCTGAATGGCCAGAGAACAAGCACGATCGAACCATGGATTATGAGGAGAGAAAGATTTAGTCGAAGAAGAAATGAACCTGCTCATCCCGTCAACGATTACAGCTCCCACCTTAGTGACAGAAGCCGAAGCGTCATCAGAGTCAAAGCAGTCATTCCAATTATAGTTAGCGTAGAAGCGACGCAAGGCCCCCAATCAGCCCGATCAAAGGGCCAGAAAAAACAGGGCAGGATGGGGCTGTTGGAGAGAAAGTATTAAGTTAAGAGATATAAGGTTGCGATCAGATTTACCAATAGGAGCGAAGGTGGTGTATTTATAGAGAGAAGGACTAGTGGGTGAAACATAGGTCAAGTGTGTTCAAGAATTGGTTGGGACGTTCCGGAATGTGTGTGTGTACTTTAGTTAGTTGCTCCAGGTCGTTGAGAATGCTGAATGATTCGGCCTCCTCCCCACCTAAATCAGTATGAAGGACTAACCATTCCAGTGTTGTGTACATTGTGAAATCCCTAAATAGAGAGGGATCTCAGTATTTTGGATGAGATATAACAGTCTCGTGAGAGGTAGTAAGATATTCAAAGAAAGAGTGAAAATCTGTTCTGTTAGGAGAACAGTAGCAGAAGCACAAGATTATTGTAGTAGAAGGAAGAAAGATTTTGAGCCACAGAGCATCGAAGTTAGGAGATTCGAGATTCACGAGACGTGTTACAGGAGTATTAATGTTTACATAGGCACACACTCCACCCTTCAGACGGAAATTATGAAATAAGTTATAGTTAGATACATTAAACGAGTTAGAG
Organism: Trachelipus rathkii; assembly: GCA_015478945.1. Taxonomy (NCBI): domain Eukaryota; kingdom Metazoa; phylum Arthropoda; class Malacostraca; order Isopoda; family Trachelipodidae; genus Trachelipus; species Trachelipus rathkii. Next base: position 11,674 of record JABUQX010031700.1, read on the forward strand.
GGTGAATTCTTAGCCATCTGAGTCTCAGACAAGAGCAAAAGGTTAGGGTTAGAGTTAGATAGGTAATATTCCACAGAGGCAAAGTTAGATTTTAAGCCGCGGATGTTGGTAAAGTTAATAGAAAGCCCGCGCCTATGCAAATCTTCCATCTTTCACACACACACACACACACACACACACACACACACACACACACACACACACACACACACACACACACACACACTCTACACACACAAATAAAAACAATAGACAAAAACAGACTAAAACAAAAGAAGAAATCGGGATAAAAATTGAACAAACTAAATCCTAACTTAAAAAATTTAAGCACTAAAATTAATTAAATAAAAATATACTACTATATACTAAAAAAACAAAACTTAAACCTAAACAACTTTACTACACTTACTAAAATTTATTAAAACCTACAACTAAAAGAAAAAAATGAAAAAACTAAATCCTAACTTAAAAAATTTAAGTACTAAAATTAATTAAATAAAAAATATACTACTATACACTAAAAAAATAAAACTTAAACCTAAACAACTTTACTACACTTCCTAAAATTTATTAAAACTTACAAAAGAAAAAAATGAAGAAAATTTAAAACTAAAGCTTATCTTTTAAAACTCCAAACTTTAAACTTCGCCGAAACGAATAAATGATTAATTTCACTTTAATATAATTTACTAAAACTTTCAATTTAAACAAAATGAGATTTCAAAAAAAACACACACACACACTTTCACTAAACACAGAACATAATAACAATAATAACAATAATAACAATAACGCCATAAAAGATAAAGATAAACTTTCAACCAGGAGCACTTTCAAAGACGTCCACACTCCACAAGATTAAAACACAATCAATTAGTTATTAATTAATTTCTCGCTAATAAAGATATTATATAGTGTGCTTTATTTTATTTTATTTTTTTTTTGTGATTAATTTATGTATTTAATATATTAAATATCTCTGAAAATTACAAGATTAAAATAATGCAAAAGCCGTGTAACTTCATCTGACATAATTAACCAAACTTATCCTAACCTGGACTTAGGGGCCGTGTAAGTCAACATAACATACCTTACACGGCCACTAAGTCCAGGTTAGGACATGTTTGGTTAATTCTGTTAGATTAAGTTACACGGCTTTTATTTTATTTTAACCCCATCTTAGCATAAAGTTATAAGAAAAAAATTAGGCTCCGTTTTAAATATCGGCGCACATTTTATTTCAGTAAAAGAACTTCAAACCTATACAAATATTATAAAAACTAGACCAAATTAATTATTTAAATATATCTAACCTTAAATAACTTAATCAACCATACTTAACCTAAGCAAACTTAAATATCAACTAATTAAAGATTTCAAATTTTTGAAATTATAGGAAAAAAGTCACCAACGTTTATTATTTCGCGCACAACAAACAAATAAATAGCCTACTCTGGCAACCTGCAATTTTTTGAGAGGTGTCGCGTAATAGTAACCTTTACCGATTTTGGGGTAGCTTAGCCCCAGGAATGAAGTATATATATATATATATATATATATATATATATATATATATATATATATATATATATATATATATATATATATATATATATATATATATTGAAAATGCCTTTAGTAAAATTAAAAGAATATCAGCAAATAAGGTATATTCTTCAGTTTTGTAAGATATTTACAAGAAACATAAGCTTTCGAACGTTTTCGGTCCTCTTTCAGATTTAGTATATGATAGACTAAATAAAATTAAAATTAAAGTTAATATAAAATAAATATCAAGTAAGTTTCAGTTTTAAATTTTTAAAAAATGGTTAGAAGTTCAGAATATTGTTTAGAATGGGATCTATAAGGTAGTCATTTTTTTGTAAGTTAAAATTATTAGTGTTGTTAATGCAATAGGATTCTGTAAGTTTTCTGAGATGTAGGTTTTCTATACCAATGATGGGTGTCATGTTGTTGATGTTAATGGTATGGTTATGGGTAGATCTATGGATGGTAAGGGCAGAGTTAGGATTATCTTGCTGAAGATCATATTTATGTTGGTATTGGCGGCGCAAAAAATCATGAGTTTCACCAATGTTTGTGGAGTTGCAGTTAAGACATGGAATTTTATATATGCTTTGTGAGTTTGTGTTAATGTTGTGTGTGCGTGGTTTTAGAATCTTTTTGAAAGGGAGAATGCTAGAAGAAGAGATGTGTATGGACTTAGGTAGAATTTTTTATTAATTTCATGAGTGTAAGGAGGAAGGGGGAGAAAGGAGTTGTAAGTTTTATTTTGTGTGTTAAGTTTGGTATAGAAAGTGTTTTTTGCTCTGCGTAAGGCTATATTAATAATGTAATGGGGATATGATAGTTTTAGGAAAATGGAAGAAATGAAATTAATTTCTGTTTGTAAATAGGAGGGAGAACAAATTCTGAGAGCACGAAGGTAAAGGGAAGATAAGGTGCCGATTTTGGTGTTGAGTGGGTGAGAAGAAAACCAATGTGTATAGTTAGGATTGGCTGTGGGTTTTCTGTAGATAGAGAATTGTAAATTATTAGAGGGGGTCCAAATCATGAGGGTGTCAAGAAAGGGAAGGGTGTTATTATTTGATAGTTCAATGGTGAATTTAATGTTGGGGTGAATATGGTTAATGTGGTTAAGAATATCGTTGGGGTTGATGTCATGAGGTAAAGCGGCAAAAACATCATCCACGTATCTGAACCAAAAGGAGTTGGAAAGAAGGGGAAAGGGGAGAATGTGATATAGTTCTATGAGTTCCATGAAGATATTGGCTAGAATGGGGGAAAGGGGAGAACCCATGCTTAAGCCAGAGTTTTGTTTAAAGAAAGTGTTATTAAAATGAAAGAAGTTATGGTCGAGGGAGAGAAGTATAAGTTCTTTGATAAGAGGGAAAGGGTGAGAAAGAGTAATGTCATTCTCGGTGATAAAGCGTTCAAGTAAAGAGATAGTAAAAGGGACAGGTACAGATGTGAAAAGAGAAACCACATCAAAGCTAAGGAGTTGGTGAGTGTTAGTGTTAATGTTTTTTGTTTTTGAAATAAAATCTTCGGTGTTGCTAATGTGTGAAGAAGAGATATGTCCGATGAGAGGTTTGAGGGAGTTAGCTATCCATTTAGATAATTTGTATGTAGTGAGATAATGGGTCTGGAGATAATGGGTCTAAGGGGAGTGTTAAGTTTATGGGTTTTAGGGATACCGTAAAATTGTGATAGTTTGGGAAGAGTGGATTTAAGTTCATTATGTAGTGCAGGAAAATCAGATAGAATTTGTTTAAGTTTACTGTTGAATAGGTTTTGTGAGTTTTT
>JABUQX010031701.1:0-5000 GCA_015478945.1 Trachelipus rathkii
CTATATAACTCCTATAAGGATAATTAGCAGCTGATGCCCCTAATGAAGTTCCGTTAAGATAGACTTCAACTTGGGTGAAACATGTATACAGGAAATTTGATTCTGTATATACTATATGGTCATCACCCGTAGGAAGATCTGTACCATCAGGTTTTGTCAATTTCGTTTTTACATATAAAAACACATTAGAGGGGTCTAGGTATTGATCAGAAGTGCCTGGAATATTGAACTCTAGAGGAACATCTGTATTGGTAATTGAATGCAGAGGATTAATACTGATAAAGTTGGACTCTCGCTAACGCTAATCTGTGTAGGGTTCATTGAGAAGAGATCCAATTCACTCTTACAACAATCAGGACTAGAAGGATGAAGGAAATGCATCTTGCATGTGCGAGCTCTGGCCGTATAATGAACATTTTCATGAAAAACCTTACTTATATACACACATCGTATAAAAGTTATCAGTTAGTAATTAAATAGCAAATACATCAATACATTTTTTCTTTAGAGGTTTTTTCCGCTTAGTCTTTTTCTTTATGACAATCTTCTTGATCCCTCGACCTTGTCCTGACATTTTACGTCTTATTTTACGCTTAACATCATCCAACATCTCATCTGAAACATCGGCTATACGTCTTTTTAATGCTGTACGAGGATTATTTCCTGCAGCAATATCTTGAATAGTATGCAAACCTGTTCTTATAGCTTTTTTACCTATATATTCCCCGCCTTTCCTGAGTAGAGGCCTTGCACTTCTCCATAGCTTGGCAAAAAATCCACCAAGGCCATACCCCCTCTGCATTTTTGTTCCCCTGAATACCCTTTCTTCGTCCATTATTACAGGAGTATCTTTCTTATACTATCTTTACACTGTGAGAGTATGTTAATGAATGAAAAAATATAACTGACTACACCTCTTATATATAATCCATTATGCTGTAATTACTGCATCTGTTTCTTTCTAATATGAACTTTGCATAACAATGCACCGTATGTAAAGGGAAAAGGATTTCCTTCTACATCTTTTATATGCACGCGTACAGAGTCAAAATTTGATCTATTCAGAGGTAGATAATGAACATTAGGGAATGTTATAACTTTACTCTCTTTGGGAAAATATACTACTCTTAATAAAGGAGCTTTAGTATTACCTACATATTGATGATCAATTATATTTGTATATACATAAGCCATACCTGGATGATTGAGCATCTCGGATGGGGTACATGTATAATGCAGTACTCGATCTGCTTCATCTTTTTGTTCATGTGGAGTCATGCGGTTATTCTCCACAGATAGTATAACCCTCTTCAACATAGTAGGGATATCATGAAGTATATCCAACTCAGCATCACGTCTACGAATATGTTTACGCTGCCATGGTGATCGTTCGAGAAAAAACGTGTCACGGTCTCGTAGGTTTACATTTACTTTTGAACTTAAAGATATTATTACTTTATCTTCATAGGTACGCATTTCAGTTTTGTATACCAAGTCCTTACACATAATACTCATATCAAAGAGAACGTTTAAATGACTAAAAATAGCAGGCACCGATTTAAAATATGACCTCCGCAAAGTAAATTCTTCAAAGAAGTATTCTTTTGTAGCAAATGTTGTCGTATTCATCTTTTTGGCAATTGTAGTCCTTTTCAGATAACGAGTATCTTCCACTTGTAATATAGTTTCAACACATTCTACACTTCTGTACACCCCCATCCAGAATAGATTGTGAGGCAAATTTTCTATGTCCGTATTTAATATCATTTCACATAATCCTACTTCGTATGCCTCTCTTTCAAGTTGTATAGGATTCATTAGCACAGTTGTAAAATCCGAGAGTTTATTATCAGGATGTAAATCCAAGGAGGCTGAAGAAGGCAGAGTTATATAAAAGTGATCTACACTCTCCATGATTATAATGTCAACTGATTAATGATTCTTAACTTCACTTGCTTTTATATAAGTATTAAACTTGGCAGGATATCCCCTCCATTTCACAAGTAACTGCTTATTTTTTCCTTTACCTCTCGTAGCTAATATTTTTTCAATTTTATATTCATGAGTTACAGGATTGAACCTTACTTTTTGTATTTCCTGTTTATAAAATCCGCCTTTTATTTTTTCACCATTTAAATCTTCCAGATAATATAACTTTAAACTATCACGACTGAATGGTCGGATATTGTGAACTTTAAAAACTTCCGTAGTCCAACCGGATTCATATCCTTTTCTAAACCTTTCTTCTGTTCGAGAAACTCTTACATAATCGTTTACCTTTATTCCTGAATTATCTTTTATTTTGTTTTCTTTTTCACCCATATGCACCATACGTCCTCTAGTTTTTGACATTTCTAAAGGAGTTGACTTTATAGTTCTATGGTAAGACCTGTTATAAGAATAAGCCAGATCGTCCAGTATATCAATATATTTAAAAGTATTCATTTTAGTAAAATACCTATGCATGCGTTCTTTAATAGTACGCTGGACTCTTTCAACTATTGCCGCTTTGTTTACGGAAAATGTATTGTAATAGCTTATACCATACTCCCAGAGCATCTCCTGAAACTCTCGCCCTTTGAATTCCATTCCTGAATCTGTCCAAAATTCATTTTAGGTGTTCTCCCTCGTCCTCTATAATTTCCAAGTACAGGCATCGGCAACTGTAGCTGAATTTTTATCTTTTATTGGCTTCAACCACAAGTATCTAGAGTATACGTCAATTGTAAAAAGTATATATTGAAAACCTTCATTATAAGAGCTGTATTTAATCATTTCCGATAAATCTAACTGCCATATGCTATCGAGCTGCGGAGATATGGTTTTCCGTGTAGGAAATTTTTTTCTTACAGGTTTATGTAGAGTAAATGCCTCTTCACCCTCTAAATATGCTTTTAACTCTTTTTTCTCAATATTAGGATACCTTAAAGCAAACCTAGTGAAACCCCCAAAACTATTTGGCTCCCTCAGATTGAAGTAATACTTATCAACTACCTCCTTCGCCTCCATGTTGTCTACTGACACACGTGTAAGCGTTATATATATATATATATATATATATATATATATATGATAATGCATAATTACGATTTATATACAAATATTTAGTATATACTATATATTAATATATATATATTATATATATATTATATATATAATATTTGTCACAAAAATGTGATATTAGGTCACAAGGGAAAGAAAAAGAAAAAGATTTAAAATAACATTTATTTATACACAAACATTACAGCTAAATAAATATATGATAATGCATAATTACGATTTAATCCAACTATGCCTATTATAAGGTGTTTTTCTTATTCGTCCTCTGGTAACACGTTTAAATTTATCTGATGCGTAAGAAGTGCCTGATGGACTTGAATCAGGTCTTGGCGTAACGGGGATATTATCTAAGTCTGCTAATCGCGTTGTATTTAAGATTAAACTTCTGGGAAAATTAATAGTCTGAAGTTCTTGTTTGATATCATTCCATCCTTTTACAGGGCCTTTCTTCCAGTTACGTGAGAGATCAGCTATCAAATCCACAATATTTGATCCTTTAACTATTTCATCATCAATTACGATCTGTCCTGCTTCATTCAAAGTTAATTGGTCTTTTAAAATATTATATAAAGCTATTCCTGATTTACGCACTCTAATAGGTAAGCTCTCCTCTAGGATATTTTTAAATTTATCTTCATTTTTCACTTCAAGTTTTACTTCATTAGGTATATCTACATCATCGGTTAGTGGGATACGTAGGGATGGATGTAGGTGCAAGTCTTTAAGATCTATCAATTTTTGTATGGCATCCTGGTATAAGATGCGTTTCTCATGGATGTTAATGTCTGAATTTAATATCCTGTACACTTCTTTCTCATATTTGGTTATCTGTTCAACTTTAGGATCATATAAGCTAGGAGGTAGAGGCTGCTGAAAAGCTAATGAATCGTTCACAATATAAGGATTCTGTTGGTGCAACTGTTGCTGCTGATGTGAAAGAGGTTGTAATGTCAATGCATTGGGCTGTAATATTTGCGTGTATGGGGGCTGTGAATGATGAAACTGTGATTGTGGATTTTGCACAGTGTGCGGCAATAACTGGCCATATTGAGGTTGTGAATGATGAATCTGAGGAACTGAATTCTGTACAGATGCTGTATTATTATACTTCATTTTCTCATACTCATTATATGGAAGTACAGCAACCTTCTTCATTATGGGGACAACCACTTAGTTATCAGGGGAGCTATAACGGAGAAGAGTAATGGCAGGAATACTCCTCCTCCTCTCTGTAGTAACTTCTTTTTATTTTTCAAATTTTTAATGTTGAGGGAGAGTTTTTTAATGATGTTTCTATAACGACGTAGCTTTACCTTCTGAGGTCTGTTTAAAGGAACATTTCCTTTTATAAGATTTAAACAGACTTCACATACACACTGAATGAATTTCTCATCCTCACTAATTAGTTTACGTTTTTCAGATGGTTTCAACTTTTTAAATTTTTTTATAAGAGGTAAATACTTTGCAACTAGAGCACTCATTATTCAGGTATGTATACAGTTTCTATCTCATAGGGCAGAATGTTGGTACGGAGCAACACTCTGTGCGTGTTTTTGGGGTGAAGTTCACACATCAAATAACCGTGGGGGATTGAAGTAACCTCTTTATATACTTTTAAGAACTCTTTCCTTTGAAGGGGAAACATTTGAGTTGCCAATACATTAATTTGACTCATGTCTCTTCTCTGTCCAAACAACAGTAAATACTGTGTGTTTAAAGAAACACTTCGCATATGCTTGCTTTGATGAAAAATATTCTGCGTTATGAAAAACACAGAGATATTTAGATGGTGAGAATAAACTGTGAACGCTTCTGCTATTTCCAAATTCAATTTGTGCATTAAATCATCTAATACAATAATTTTGTGGCCTTGTATATTGTCCAGCGATCTAATATCGTATATGCCTTCATGAAATTGAATCACATCTTTATATTCTTTA
>JABUQX010031701.1:15000-17500 GCA_015478945.1 Trachelipus rathkii
AAATAATCATTCTAATTAAAGGATTTCAAATTTTTGATATTATAGGAAAAAAGTCGCCAACAAACAAAAAAAAATTATAGCAAACTGGCAACCCGCAATTTTTTCTAAGATGTACGCGTAAAAGTATTACCTTTTTACCTTATATTATATCATTATATAGTACTATGGTATGTATATAATTATATGATTTAGTATAGTATAGTATCATATTATTATATATTATTATTTTAGTTTCAGTACTGTATATGTTGTCGGAGGTATCGGTATTATATAGTATAGGTATGACTAGTGAGTAATTGTGAATTTAGAATGGCTTGCTTTCCTTGCGTTTTTTTTTTTATACTGAAAAAGATTAAAATACCGTATAATTGACAAAATTAAATTACTTTATGATGTTGAAGTTCTAATTAATCTTTAGTTTCTCTAACTTTTTTTTAATTTTTTGGTCCAAATGGTAATGCATTTACTTAATTTCATATTATATATATTATATATATATATATATAATATATAATAATATATATATATAGTATATTATATATATATATTGTGTGTGTGTGTGTGTGGTGTGTGGGTAAAAGGTACAGGTAAAGGGAGTGAAATGCAAGAAATATTATTGGCTACGATTTTCGTCTTCACACATCATAGAAATATCAGAATAGAAATATGTTAATTTTTTTATTTGTTTTGAACTAAAGGAATATCCCCGAGTAACCGCAAAGATTGGAATTCAGTAGGTGTCCTCTCGCCTTACCTCTTTGGTGTGTAGCACGGGGGGGACTTCGTCCCCCCCTTCTGTCCCCGGCCGGCCTCGAGCCTCCTAATTAGATTACAAAGGACATTAAAATAAATTCTTCTGCTCAAAGGTGAGGCTTCCAACTGATCTCTACTAAAAATGTCATTCTCGGTTTTATGTCGGGGGTCTCTTCGGCCTTATTTCGTTACGACGGGTCCCTCCCTCTGTCCACGATGCAAAAAATAAAATAAAATAGAAAAATTCCCTTCTAAATATTGTTCCACTGATTACAAAAGTGTTATTTGTTTCTTTAGGTGTAGGTATTGTAGTTCTCTAATTATCACTGGCTGTCCTAGCCAAGTATAAACGAACTGGGCGCGAGTAAAGTTATTAACTAGGAGTGGCCAAAAAAAACGTATACAATTATTTCTCCAATCACTTTCCGGCACCTTAGCTTTCAGGGTAATATTGGCTATATATATATATATATTATAATATATATATTATATAAATATATGATATAATATATATAGATATATATATATATATATTATATATATTATATATATAATTATATTTTTATATATATATATATATTATTAGTATATATATATTATAATGATATATATATAATATATAATATATATATATATATAGTTTATCCTATATTATATATATATATGATATATAATATATATATATATATATATATTTAATATATATATTTCATTATTATACGTATATTTAGTATTTATTCCGTATATCTATATTCGTTATCTTAATAGTTGCATATGTTGAGGATTATCATCAGGAGTAGCATGTTGTTCTTTTTTTAAAAGGTAACATTATAAGGTTTGTCAATAAAAGGCTTACATTCATTAATGAAATAATACTGTTACTACCTTTCAATCATTTTTTTTTAACCTAAATATAAATTTAACATCATGAAACTAAAATAAGTTGAGATTTTATTAGATTTTTTTTGGTCATTCACCCTTCTTATTATTAACTGTATAATCAATTTCAGAACAAGTAAATTGTAATATCTCTGCGCTTTACCCTAAACATTTGTGTTGCCACTCCAGAAAAACGCGAAAGCATTAACATTCACATGTAACTCTATATGTATACCACTATCCTTCCGGGTAGCGGCGGCTTACTGGGTGAGGAGTTTACTATTATTTATATACTTAGGTGCTAATTATCTTTACGTCTCTGTATATTAGTGGGTATTATGGTATTTATAGGTCACGGATTTTAGTTGTAATTAGGTATGCTTTCTTGTGGAATACTCGCGTTCGTTACTTTCGCTCCGTTCCGAAAATTTTTTCAAAATATGAGAAATTATATAGATTTAGAGGGCATGAAATCTGGTAAGAGAAAAGAATAGTTTTTATGTAAAAAAATGTGGCAGCTTTAAAACAAATATTTATAAAGCTATTCTGTGTGAGGAGTAGTATACGTAGTATAATATAGAGGTGAGTATTTGGTGCTCACACTATAGGCTAGATATATAAGTCAGGTACTATCGGAGTAGTGAGTAGCTAGGTAGTATATAGTATATATAGTATAGTATGTTAGGCGTAGGTATATAGGTAGTTGAGTAGTGATATTAGAAGATAGTATGATAGTAGGGTACGCGGGTACTTCTAGCCTCAATGGTTAGTATTCCATTATATTATTTTATCTCAACGCCCGCTGATATCCTTATGAGGTATACTATTTTACTGTCAGTATTATTGTGTAGGTTTTGCATATTTTATG
>JABUQX010031702.1:0-23145 GCA_015478945.1 Trachelipus rathkii
GGTTTATCATATAAATCTCAGATTAAATAACACCACATATTCTCATCTCAATATCTCAAAAACTACCAATAGCTACAGGGAAAGGAATATATTTTTGGAATATCCTCTTGGATAAATATATATTTATTGATGACAGAAATTAGTTATAAATAAATCAAAACGTTCATAATTTAATAGCAAAAAGGAGTCATTTAATGTGGAGTGAATTGTTAAAATTTATAAGTTTAGATAAAATGATATAAAAAAATAAATAAAAATAATAATATAATACTTATGGCTTATTTTTTTTTATAGGACGTCAGGGTGACACAAGTGTATATTATAAAGTTAAGATATTTATAATAATACTACTAATATAATAAATATATATATATAATTTATATCTATATTATTAATATAATTATATAATATATATATTAATATATATTTAATTATATATATATATATCTATATTATAGCGTACAAAACACTTATTTTATTAACATACAAAATTATAATATATATATTTTATTAAAAAACACCATATATATGATAATATTTTTATTGTAGAACTTGTGCGATTTGTTGTCGACTTCTCGAGCTCCAAAGACGATGAGGAGAACAACAAGGGGTGGGAGAGGTTATTCGCATTACTCCTCCGAGTATGGGGAGGGGGAGTGAGGTAGGGAGGCGAGTGGAACCCAGCGACACCCAATAATACCAAAGAGCGTGGAGTGAGTTCCTGGAGAACCCCTTTACCCAGGAGGGGGGGTGAGAATCTCGTCCATCCGTAAATTTCAGCCGGAAGGGCCGAGAGACTCCACGATCATCTCCATGTGCATATCGGTGAGTATACACACTTGGGAGTTCCTTTAGTAAAAAATAAAGACACAAAATTTTAATAACAGTCTATTTATTTTATAACTCAGAGTAATCCAATAAAGGTCTATACTCTACACACTCTATCTTAAGTAAATTTACTCTACTATATAATTAAGAATAAAGTATAAAACATATATTTTTTATTTATTTATTTTTTTATACATTTATATTACTATTATGTAAATAATTTATTTAAACCAATGTTGATATCCAACATATACGTATTTATTACTTTTTCACCCTGTAAGACAGAGTTTTTGATAATATATATATATATATATATATATATCAATTATATAATATATATTATTAATTAATATATATATATTAATATAATAATATATATATTTAATATATATATTATAATATATATTATATATATATTTTAACATTTTCCGCACTATTAAATTGGACCAGTACATTCCAGCAATATAAAGATAGTATACTGCTTTTCCTCCGTAAGCTATGTTTCGGAATTGGTTTTTATGAGTATGATATGGATGATAATAGTGAACTCTTCGGGTGTGTACAAGTGGATTGTAATCCCATTATATATCATGAAAGAATTTATAATAATTTATTCGAAATATTCCTACTCATAACATACGATTTTTATGTACGACATAGCAAGTGTTAATGTTTAGCAGAAAGTTATATACTATCCTGATATATATATACTATATATTATAAAAGAAAATATATTATATATATATATTAAGAGTAAGAGAGTAAATATATACTGTAATATTATATATAAGGCCTCCGAGTTAATTAGATATTATAAGACCTTCCTCACAGAAACAATGCTACGGAGGCACAATAAATTAGTAGTTAATATGATAAAGTAAGAATACATATATATATATAAGTGTTATATAGTAAAATATTTATAATGATATGAGAGTATTGGATTGAGGATAGTGGAATATATATACTTTATATATATATATCACTCACTTAAACATATATATATAGTATATCGAAACAATTTAGATATAAAGAGATGTAAATATGACTGAGGGTGCAAAAAGGTTGATTGGGATTGTTAACAAACTAACATAATACTGAGAGATGAGAAATAGAAATTAACTAAAAAATGGGTAGCGTAAAAGAATATGAAAAGTGCAGCGTAAATGCTTAGTATATGTACGTAAACTGATATTTTCTTTTTCTTTATTATCCATTCAATTTATTAGGAGATAATGTGTTTTATAGAATATATAGAAATACTAAAAGTGTATTTACTAATCATATAAGTAGTAATAACTAATAGGTGATTATGGGAGGTGATCGATAGTATACTGGAACGATCATTAATAATCTAAGTAGCATTATTAGTAGATTGGTATTCTAGTATACTAATTTCCTCGTATAGCTTATTAAATATATATAATATTAATAATATAATATATTATAGCTTAGTGAGATATATATTATATTAATATATATATATCTATATTATTTATATATTACTATATATATTGGCATATATTCTATATATTTAAGTTAATATATATTATTAATACTTATTTTATATATATTTATAAACACACATACACACACTCACGTATAATATTTCAAATTAAGAATTTTAATATCTTATTATTAATTACAGCTTAATATATATAGCACAGATATTATCTATGATAATAATATAGTATAAGATATATATAGTTAATATATATAATCATAATATATATATATATAATAATATTAAATATATTATTTAATTAATTATATTAATATATATATACATAAATATATATATTGTAGCTATTTTATAATATATATAGTACTGTGTTAACTACTTACTATCAGAGCGAAATAATCATGGCATATTACAGATTATATTTGTTAATACGTGACTGTATATATAACTGTATAATTAATAATATATTATAATTATTTATAGTGAGTTAAATATAAAATATTTAAATAATTATTTGGGTATAATATCTATATATAATAGCCTAACTCATCTATATAACCTCATACATATAACCTTAATCATAATACCAATAAGCTTAATAAACTCTATTTATAAAACTTTACTATAACTCACTAATATATATATATATTATATACTCAAGGACGTCATGTGAACAGCCTATATTTACTATACGGCTCAGGCTGGCTTTTGAGGTATTTAGTCTGTAGAATTCAAAAAAAAAAAATTTTTAAACCCAGTGATATGACGATACTAATAAATTTGCAGAAATAATGATATTTACCTATATGTTATAGGGTCGAAAATTGAAATTTTATTTTTTTATTTCGTACTCTTTTTTTTTGTTTTTACCTGATTCTATGGCCATAGTATTAGGTAGGTAAGGTTATATTGAGTTTTTTAGAAATAAAAATTTCATTATTAAGTGTCTTTCTAATAATATTATTAATTACTATTAATGTATCATTAAAATATCCTGTTGAAATATTTTTTTTATGATCCGAGCTCACGTTCCGTTAGTGGTGATGAGTTAAGCAACTTTTTACCTATAATTACTATATATAGAATATATTAATATAAGATTATATTATAAATAGGTATATATATAACTAATATAGTTAGTATATTATATATATATACTATATATATACATGATATATCTACATGATATGAAATATATATATATAGTATAATTAATATAAGTATATACAATAAGTAATATATATTTATTATATAATATAAGAGAGAGGATGAAAGAGAGCATACCGAGTAGCAAATAGTTGCTAGTAGATCGCCACTGATAATATATTAATAACTATAGTAGTACTATATTATATAGTGCAATACAAATATAATGAGTATTAAATAACGGTATCAGTTATGACACATGTAGGTATTATATATATTATAATATTTTTATATATATCGAGTGTACTAAATTAATGGCTTCGTAGTTATAACGTATATTTATATTAACTTATATCTCATATATTATACAAATATATTAATATAATATAATATAAAGCGTATAGTGAGTACATTAACTAATGAGTTAAAATTATCATATATTATGACGTAATAAGCTGGAACGCTTAGAGGTGGTACTAGTGTGCCCCCAAATTCCGACAGACGCTTCTATATATTATTTATAAAATTTAATAATAAAATGCTTTCTTCATATAATTTTAGTATGCTACGAATATAATAATTAACCGTTAATTATAATTAGTATTAAATATTCCTTATTCTTGAAATTATAGATAAATGATAAGCGAATGAACATATAATAATACTACATTTAGTAGGTAGGTGATAATTATACGGGAGTGATAAAGTATGTTTTATTCAGGAGATGTACGGATATTTAATTCTTCGCTCTCCGACGCAATAGCGAGATTTGAACGGTGCATAATTCATTATTACATCATTCGATTTAAATTGAGTAGAAATTTTTGTTTATCCATTCTACAATAAATATAAACATAGGATATATATATTTAAAATATTTAAATATTATTTATTATTATAATTATTATTAAATAACAAATAAAGATATTCAGAATAATATTCTAACAATATCATAAATATTAATAATATTATATATTAAATATTTATACTATATATAATATATTAAAAATAATAAAAATAATATATAATATATTAATTAATAATGATATTTAATTTATATATATAATATATATATATTAATTTATATATATATTACTACGATTTAGATTTGTTATTATGTGAACCTCTAAATTTATAAATAGAAAGACTCATAAGGAAGACAAACGCAATAGAGAATGATGTCATTAAATAGTTTTAAGATTAATGAAGTAATTAGCAATCTATATAGTATATATGCTAAGCGCATCATTACCTAGATATAAGTAATATAAATAAAGTTATAACTTACAATGTTCTAACTCATATTTGTAGATTATATATAATATATATAAAGATATAATTTATATAGACATATTTAGAAATAATAAATCAAATAAAATTATACCAAACCATTAATCTAATTAAGTAACTCGTTTTACTAACCTTACATAACTGGAGCAACCAAAAGAATGAATGAACAAGAATAAATTCAATGTTCATTTATTCACCAAATAAGTTAACTGCGATTTATATTCGGATGGTATTATGTTTTGGACTTACTCATCTTAAAAATCAGTATTTTTAATTCAATATAATAAAATGAAAATTATTAAATACGACATATTTAATAATAATATAAATATTAAATTAAAATTAATAAGATAAATTCAAGTTTGATAAGAAAGTCAATCAGATGTTGAGTTAAAGTAGTTCATATTACATGTATTGATAGATGGCTCTACCCATAAGATATTTTCCCTTTCGCGAGTAATCAGTTACCGGAGGAAGAATGTGAGAGTGAATGTTATTGTGGAGGTTATTAGTATATAGGATTTGTATACTTATTTTCATATGTGACTTCAAGTGGACTTAACGTTATAAGATTTAGAAAATTCAGTAGCGAGGATATGAGAGAAATTTGAGCGGAATAGAAAACCCTTAATGTTTGGCACCCTCCTGATCGCAAAGTTGTTGCCATGTCTGTACCTACATAGACGTGGCATTACAAGCCAGTCAACCTTATAACAATGCAGTACTATCCGATGAAGTGCACATATACCTCTCTTGGAGACATTACATTTTTTTATGTGTAATGCTTTGATAATTTATCGTTTACCGTCTATAATTCTTTTCGAGCAATAGATTGTTTTGTGTTAGGTGAATGAAAATAAACGTGGAAAATAGGGAATAGTCTCATATGATAGGGCTCATCTTTGTATGTATTCTAATATAGGTGAGTATGATCGTGTATGATATAACTAGAAGCAACGTAGACGGCTATAGGTGGAATGCTTCAGTATGTTTCTGCTCAGAGAACATTTTAAATCAGCTGAACGATGGGTCGAATCGTCTCTTCAAGGATAGTTAAATAATGTTTGTCAAGTAAGGTATAGAAGGAATAAGGATATTAAATATTATCGTGAGAGAGATCCAAAATTAGTCTGGTGAGTTCTGTCATAATGAAAAAAAATCCTCATTGAGGAAATACTTTATAGATCCCGGTGATTTAACTATAATGACCTGAGTAGAGCGGCCAATTCGATAGAACATGAATCTGGGAAAGGAAAGCTGAAGAAGAAAAGTATGAACATAATTGGGATAAACTTTAAAGAGTAAGTCGAGGTAGTGTGTCGAGATAACAACTATTAAGCTCGTGTTAAGAAAAAGATACTGATATTATCGTGCGTTGAGACATCCAACATATTCAAAGAATAATATAACGGAAAATAATCATCCACCATCACCCTTAACCTATGGATAAATTTGATATTTATTATGTTTTTATTAAGGAATAAATTTAAAAAATTAAGATCGGTCATTTTCTTATGTTTGGCTAAAAATTTAACGAATAGACAGTCTATACCACAATTTTTGTAGAAATGGTTTGAAGGGCTGGGGGCATTTTTCCAGCTCAGGACTGTTCTGGATAGCATAGAGAAAGGGGTTGGCCGAAGGAGGGCCCTCAATAGGTGAACCATTAGCCACATCCATACAAATCTGTTGATTAAAAAAAAGGATGTTATTAAAACAGAAAAATAGAATCATGATAAAAAATTGGCAAATTTTTGAAAATTTGTTATTTTAATTATAAAAAAAATACTAATTTAGTAACTTATTTATTCAGATTCCAAAAATTTAATTAATAATTGTAGTGATTATTTCGATTATGATTCTCACTGTATTAAGTCAACCAGTGTAAGTGCATATGTTATAAGTCAGTACAGGCCTAACATAACTTCTAGGCAATTTAAAAAAATTTAAAATTAACATGAGCCACAAACATAAGGGTTTTTCTTTCCGCTCACAAATTTTACCTTTAATCTCTGCTCTATATATTTCTCTTACTATAACTGTAGTAAGGTGTTGGCAGAGTGAGCATAACGGTATTTGTCACACGCACCGTGCAACCTGTGCACCATGACTTTAGCTAGCACACAGTACACCTGCAACTACGCAACTCACGAGTTTTTGAACTTTGGAGCGCACCGTGCAACCATTAACTATATGACACCGCACCCGCTACTAGTGGTTATTTGGCGCACCGATCCGCACCAACAGTTGCGCTCACTACATATATGACATCACGCACGTTCAACCGCACTGTTACTTAATATGATAGCCATCATAGTGATACTAGTATACAAAAACTTGAGTGTAGTTGTATTTTATTAGGTTATAGCGTAAATTATCTTAATATAAGGTAAGGTAATAATAAGAATGTACTTCTTTATAATTATTTGTTACATCTAATAATTTTATATCATTTAACTTTTCATTATAACATTCACATATTTTAATATATTTTACTCATATATTATTTTATTAATTATTAATTATAATCTATATTATATCTTATAATAATTATAATAATTATATATAATTAATAAATATATATATATATAATATTATATAATATGTATATCTTATAATATTATATATTATATAATTATATATATAATATATATATTAATATATTAATATATATAATAATTTAATTATATATAGTATATATATATATAATATATATATATAAGATATTATATATTAATTAATATAATTTGATATTATATTATATTTACTTTATTTTATCATACTTACATACCTCATTGTCGTCGTAAAATTTTACACACAAATAATTATGACGTAGAGGTACTCACGTGCTACTCGGATTACGATACGAGTAGTCTTAAAGTATATGTCATGAATTGTAGTACCTATTAAGTATCTACATATAGAAAGTCCCCCCAGCCTTATTATTGAAATTAATTGAATCCAGTATAAATCTCATAGCTGGTATACTCACAGGGATGGGATAAATCCGGTTTCTTTTTCCAATAGGTTATCTACACCCCGGCACCGGAGGAGTAGTCTCTGAGGGTATCAGCTCTTTAATTAAGGTTAGATCCTCCGAAATGACACGGCGCGCAAAAACATTACTTTTTTAACCACCCCTATATGAGTTTCTCAACGAACATAAGAGGCGACGAGGTTAGCGCTATCTTATTGTAGTTCTGATCATTTATATTTTTTTTATTTATTAGGTATTATACTAACGGGTTCATAATTATAATTATCCCTATGACCTATGCATCACCATGTTCATTAATAGCTACTTTTTACACATTCGTCACGCTATAATCACAAATACTAAATGAACTACTGAAGGTACCCTTATACTACTTAATTATTTGAGCATATACCATTAAGATCTATTAACTCACGTCATTACTTTGTCTAAAATTCACATTCTTTCACTTTTACATACAAGTTTCCTTGATTAATTTTTTAAAAGGATGCTTTAATGACAAATTTCAGATAATATCATTATCTATTTTATTTATTACTTATAATTTAGTATGTCTATCTTCTATATAGTTACTGAGCTCTACGATCTGATTACACAAATATATTCACTCTAACCTTTCTATTTTCATTACATCACTTGAGTTTAGATAATGATATTTTAAGAATAGTATTCTTTCAGCTATATATAAGCGATCAATTACGTATGTTTCCTAATTAATCACTATAATCATTTCTATTAATTTTCACACCTTCCTATTATGGGACATTCTTAACCATTTATCATTTTATCTTTCACGAGTGATCAGGCATTTCAATTATTGATTCGTTTGGCTCGACTCTCTCTGATGTATCTAGTTCCTTCCACTTACTCACCTTACTCTGATATACACTCTATCTGAACACATCTCTATTCAGCTCAGACGCACATCACATTTAGCTACAATTCCTTACTCTAAGTATTCGTTTGTATATTGATAAACACTTACTCGGCTTTGTCTCTTCCTGTGATATGCTACTCAATTGTCGAAATAGTGCCTATTACGTTTCTTATATCGTTCATTGCTCCACTCTCTTATAGTATGATAAATATAAATTCTGTAACAATGCTTTCGAGATTCATTCAATAACGGACTCGTAATCTACAGATGCAGAATTAACAGAGTATCTGGCCATGGTCAACTTATATAAGACTATATATCTTTATTATGGGGTATTAAGCTAATGCGCTCTCTAAATAACATCGATCATAGCATCCCGAGATGTTCTATATATGAGACGAATATATTATTTATATCATCAGCTACTAATTTTTTCTGATAGAAAATGGGTCCTTAGTCTCCAGCTTTTTCGATATCTTCTAGTGTGAGTGCGTATTACCTAAAAGAGTTAACGCTTCCTGTTCCGAGTGGCATACTCTCTTCATATCTGCACGTGATATTCAAACAATATTCTTATTTCGTTTCCATTAATATTCGCTAAGTATCTATGAATCAGAAGATACATTTTATTTTATTGAAATTTTGGGTCTATAAGTATCATTTGAACATGAATTATACAGAGTGTGTCCTTATGAGTTGGCGGCTAACTCTTGATCAACTCTAATCTCATTCTCATTCGAGAGATTCATATCATTGTGTTTTGTCTTCTTAGCCTTATTCTGTTCTTTCCTTCATCAAATACTCTTCTTATGAACTGAAACTGAGAGCTCATCTATATCAGATAACCAGTTGAACATAATTATCGAAGATTAGGATATTTACTTCCACTCTAAAATTTGCGTGCTTCTTTTGCAAAGATTGCGTAGGATTTTTTGTGCAAAGTCTCTCTAAAATATTTATTTTCTTCATTTGTTTTTATAAGCCTCAGTGATTTGAGTTTACATTCAAAGCTGCAATTTCTAACTCTGCTTCTGAATGACTACAACTTCGTGTCTTATTTCATAGGTATCGCATAGCTAATTCACTTGTTTTACTATATATCACTCGGATTTTCTTATAGATATATGTCAGTACTGTTTTTCTTGATTTTATAGATTCTTGTGATCATAAATCCGAAATTTTTGTTTGGCTGAACATCCATTCTCGAATATACGCTTGCAATATAATGATAACTTTATCAACCAATGTTTGAATAGTAATATGTTGTGAGTGTGTATGTGAGGTTTTTGGAATACAACTGCGCATCTACTAAAGGCTTTAAAGTTATGTGCATCGATGCAGAGTCCAGATCATTCTTATATTTCATCTTCCTGACATGTTTTTCAATCTCAATCATTAATTGCTTACCTAATATATAGTAGGGTCCTTTCGAAAGCTACCAGCAAACGAAGTGACTCTTATAATTTCTGTTGTGTGTAAAGAGGACTTTCGATATTGAAAGCACTTATGTATCTTATCACCTGTATGAGATTCATCACCTGGAATGCATCCGATACAAAAACACGCCAATTTCCAAGTTTCGTCAATTGTGTGAAGTTAGTGGCTAAAAACTGACTTTGATTTTTGGTGCATGTCCATTAAATCGCGTGGAATGCGTCAACATAAAGCGATTAAAACATTAACATGCGGTCGACTGGACTTGAGACACATCTTTGAATTTTTGTTTTCTCATGTGTCGTACAACAACTCTTTTTTATATTAGAATTGTTCTTTTGCAACCTCCTACTTATACTGTGCTGTCGCGCGCTTGATTTATTCCAACACAGACAAAGTCATCAGCAGAATTATCTTTCAGACACGTTTGCATAAAAGTATAATTGATTAATGTCAGAGGTTATTATCTATGAGTGAGTACTAGTCTGCAATCCATTTTAGTACTCTTACTTTAGTTATTCTCATTACTGAATTCAGTTCACCTTGGCCAATCCAGCTTTTGCGTGCCATTTATTATTTTCATCACCTCCAACATGTACAAAGTAAATAGCCATGGATAAGACTATTATTATATACATATACTATTTACTACTTGTCAACTATTATATATATATAATATACTTATCAACTATTTTTTATAATATCACTTATTCCTAATTAAAAAATTATTAAGAATTCACTATATATACTATTACTATATCACTCATCATTATCAATTTATACCTTATCCACTACTTATATTATATCCATTTTAATTTTTTATAATCAATCAAATTTGAATGTGGCTTTTATTATAGCTACATTAATCAAAATACTTTATATATTATTTTATATTTCATTATTCAAAAGAAAAAAATTATAGGCCTGTGACTCATCTCTATATCTATATATAATTGTCATTTAATACATTACATATGATAATATTTTGTTTCCATATAAGTTTACCTTCACTAATATTAATTTTATATAATTGGCCCATAGATGTAATCCGGGAGTGAGCCGTCCGCGGTGGGTATAACTGAGGATGACTGTCGGCTTTATCCAAATAAATCATTATTCACAGCGGTATAATGGATCACTAGTCAAATATGTTTCCACCTCTGGTGGATTACACATGGATTTTTTTTTCATATCTCCGATGTTTAGGACGTTGTGCGTGATAACAAAAATTACCTCACTCAGGGTTAAGAGACGTAACTAACACTAAATCTCCTATACCTATCGAATCCACCACATCGCCCTCGATTTTTTCTCTTATTATGCGACCCGTACCTATACTTGTAATATTAAAAATGTGAACACACTATTTGTTTTTTCTTTATGAACATTTCTGGAAATATCTTGAATTCTTTCACATTGTTAAATTTATTTTTATCTTCAAAAGACTATCCTAATAAATACAATTTACCCAGACTCTTGTTCGCCTCGTATAACTACTTTCGCTCAAATAATAAACAGTCAATGTTATATCAACTTCCTCACCTCATATACAAAGCTTCACTATATTAATAATATCATCCTAATCTATATCTACTAGTCATCATTATACTGACTATTACTCCACGTTATAACATTAGAGGTAACTTATATATAAATCTTAACTATTGTTCTGCTATATTATCCATACCTTTACTACTATTTGAATTGATCTCTCATGGCTAGCCATGATTGTGACTAACAGTATACACTGAAGCCGGCATTCCAGTAAATGAGCAGGCCATATTTGTATGGCATAATGATGCGTTAAAAATGTACGAGCTTACAATCAACCTACGTCTTACTTCAAAACAAGCCAGATTAGAACCTTGGGATAATAATTCTATTGATATGGATTATTCTACTCATTTATCATACACAAAGGAATTAAAGAAGTAAGAATTTGAGGATTGAACAGTAAGGTTTCAGAAAGCAATGAAAACTTTCTCATTTATTATATTGGTCTATCTTACGAATTACTTACTTTTACTGCGTCACATATCAAATTCCCATTTATCATATCATTAATCGTCTAACCCATTGATTCTTTTGTAAGCAAACGTTTTAGATCTTTTTATCGAATTTTAGGAGACATAATTAAAAGTATGCACTTACAACTCTTTTTTTTTCATTTTCCAATCTTTTCCGGAAAACAACATTACCATACTTTACACTAAGTTATCTCTTCCTTGCAATCAATGCTAATCTCTTGCGCTAAACATAATATTAAGCCTTACGCTCAGAACCTAACCTTAAATACCCTAACCTATACCTACATATAAAAAAAAAAAAAAATTCTCTTTCCCGCACAAAGACATGTTATAGATGGGGCGGGACATACACAGTTGTTGAACTATATGGTAAATCTGAACCGGTCGGCGTTCGCGGTGGCGTCAAGTAGTTTGCATATGATACTCATTATATTCTCACTACAGTATAGTTATCATATCATACAGGCCTGGGTGCGTTATACTTGATGATTACTATTTAAGAACTATTACAATTATGAAAAAGGCTATTTACAATTATATGGAAATAAATACTTTTCAATAATTTTATTACTCAAAAGTATAGTATTTACGTACGCCTCCCGTTATCATTCCCATCTATATCTTCTATTTAACTTATTGTGTATTCTCTATTAACTTTGCCTTAGCACTACTCTATACTACTAGTTCAGCGTTTCTAAGCTTGAAAAGGCGTCCTAATTTCCGTTTATTATCATTTATATTTTTTTAAGAAATTACGAAGGTGATGTGTTTTTTTTAAAAGCTCTTGCATAATTTAGAATAAATTTATTTCTTACTTTGTAAAAGTTTGCTACAAATGCTTTAGACTTTTATTCTAAATCAAAAGCAAGTTGTATGAGCACATCTTATATATTCTAACTACCTATACTCTAGCTTACATTAACTATCTAGAAACATTTCTAGACCTAACTTCGCTATCAGATAGAAATTACGAAGGTGATGTGTTTTTTACACGTATACATGTTATCTTAGCTTCAACCCAACTTTCCTGATTAGTTTTTTTTTTAGTTTTCTATAGAGGCGTACCTTCATTAGTATATGACTTTTCTGTAGCTACAGTTTAATTCAATCTCTGTCATCTTTATAGACTCTGCAATTAACTTCTAATCTCATTCCTTGATTGGTTAGCAACCAGTAGGAGAGTCCCAAATAGCTTTAGACAACCGTCTTTTCTTATTTGATATTCTCACTCATGAGTTTTTGTAGGATCCTTTCTCTCTGTATCTACTAATATCTTCTGATAGCTGTTACAACAGCTCGTATATACCTTTTTACCTGTGTTTGAATATCTTATGACCTATCTTAAATTTAAAGCTCTCTTTCTGCTTCATTCATGAACACGAGAATAGTTCTTCTATTTGCGTTCCTTATATTGAGCCTGTTTTGTCCCAGTTTGTTCTTATATGAGTCATGTCTCAATCAAAAGTCTCTCTATCGCACATATGTATAGAGATTCTTTCTGGTTCTTGCAAAGTACGTTATTAGTGTATAGATTGTTAGCGTGAGCGAGCCATAATGCGTCCACTCACCAAGATAGGCTAACAAAGGTAATATCCTATAGTTTGCACTTGTGTGTTGATTCGTCAAGTACAGCATGCAACAATCTGTCTAAGACAGTAACATTTATTTTTATGTTTCCTATATCATTTTTAACGACTCTATTCTGACATTAATATTCTTTGTGATAGGCTTGTCTTTGTGCACATTACAACGAATGTTTCTATTTAATCTTAAATAGAAGCCATATAAAAATATTAATCTCAACAGAAGAGCTGATTCTTCACGATCAGTGTTATCTTTTTCGATACATGACGTATAACTCGAAATAAACGCTTGTAGATTTCTCATATTCCTCTATAGAATACCACTTTCTTCGCATACCTCCGACTAATCGAGTGAGGGTATTTTATCGACTCTTAACACCAGTGATCACTGAGACGAAGGTTCCCAAGGTCACTGCTTAATTATAGTTATGCCACCTTCTTCACTAGTATTCGGACAAAGTTGTGTATGCTTGTGGGTCCTAGCAGTACGACATGTAGCGCTCTCTGTGTTGTTATTATGTATTATTGACTCCGCTTACTACTCTCGAAATACAACTTGCCTCGCTTGTTATCCAGCCTACGACCTCGCAAATTGTACCGCGGCTATATCACTTCTAACTTTATTTTCATTTAATCCGCACTATATGTCTGCCGCAGCAGCTATGCTCTTTGAGTGCGTATTGATACTTACCCACACAGATATCGTATAAACGACTCCGTAACTGAGAACTGTAATATGTTATTTATGTAGTTATTATCATAAACAGTTTACTGTGACGAGATCGACAGTACGCACAGCCATTCTTTCTCTTAAGGTATAGGGACGTATTGACTATACGTTGCAATGACTCAAGAGTCGCGAGTGTCTTTTTAAATGTATACGGCACCATCGAGCCAAAATTATTTTCTATTAACAGACACTCTAGAATTAATTTATAATTTTATAGTATTATATATTATATATGAGGTACCTTATTATGTTCAATCTGCGTTGGGATCATAATTAGTTTATTTTAACGGCTAATCCATTTATTATATTATCATAGCGTACGGATGTATTATATTATTTTATAGCCCTTATAAGTTATTCATCTATACTTAGTTATTAGTTTAATAATTTATTTTAGTATCTCAATATACGTATATTAGAGCGGTACTAGAGGTATTAATTGAGTTTTCTCAGCCATATTGTAATTTAA
The DNA here is from genome assembly GCA_015478945.1 of Trachelipus rathkii. Classification (NCBI taxonomy): domain Eukaryota; kingdom Metazoa; phylum Arthropoda; class Malacostraca; order Isopoda; family Trachelipodidae; genus Trachelipus; species Trachelipus rathkii. Next base: position 14,842 of record JABUQX010031702.1, read on the forward strand.
TGTCAGCTCAGTTTGAGCACTTTTTTTATTCACTCACTATAATAGTATTCTGGTCGTCACTTGTGAGCCTTTAACATATTATTTATATATTATACGTACTACAATCGTCGTCATATGCGTTTTTTAGTGAGAATAATTATGTGATTTATATATTTTCATGAAGAGAAGTCACATCAGCATAACCCCGTGCTGCACAGCTCACTCACACGTGCTACGAGTAGAATGCTATCTCATCCGTGACGACACCGCCTAACGTCTGTGCACAGCATGGTTAAACTTAAAAAAAATTGCATACCAAACATACGCATCCGCATACGCACTTTATTATAGAGTCTCGCACCGTACGTCACTACGTCAGCCTGCACGCACTCACCGTGCAGTTACGCCAACGTCTCTAATATATTGATAGCCTTAGCCATGTAAAAATAAGACATTCTACCATCTATAACTTACATAATTTTAGACATTATCGATTACTTATTCTCTCCGATCATCTCTGAGATATTCTCATCGCGAAAGTGAATATCATATGTGAAGAGCCTCTACTACATTATCATTTGAATTGTAGTGAAACCTGAACTCACTTACTGTAATTTTATCTTTACTTATTCAATACTTAATGTTATACTTTAATTTTAATTATTAATAATATATATTTATTATTAATATTGTGTAGTTATATTAATAATCTTATATCTATTTTTAATTATTATGTTGTTAGTATATAATATACTAATACTCGTATTGTAAAGTATTGGAGTAAGTTCCACAATAATCTAATTACTCATCCATCTAATAGTTATACGATATGTATAGCGAGTATCATTAATGACTATATTATATATATCACGGTATAGGTTACAGTGGTGTTCTGAGTACTCCTTTCTTATGTTTATCTATTGATATACTATTCATTTCTATATGTATTAGTGTTGATCCAGTTCAGTAGTATATAGGTTTATAAGTAGGTAGACACAGGTTATATTTTAATATGATTTAATTTTTTGTAAATTTTTTTGTATCACTTATTATTTCTATATGTATTTATAATTTTATATATTATTATATAATATATTGTAGTTATGTATATATGGCAATACTATCAATATTTAGACCTATGTTATTTAAATTATAATTTATTATATGTCTATATAACTGAAGCTGTATTTAGTATATTGCGCTGTATGCTTATAAGCGGCATGAATAACTCAGTGATCTCATGTAATAAATTACTATGTGAGCATCATACTACCTTTGTGTGATTTTGATCTCCGTTATGTATTGCCTAATATAGGTATATATATGGCTATTATTATTTACATATTTAATTAATATGAGTGTGTATGTGAGAGTACTCTGAGTTACATATTATCCATATCAGGTTGAATTATTATTTATTGTCACCTCGTTCAGTGCCTCAGTTATTATTGTATTTTAATTTGACATTAGCTGTTTCCAAAATGTATGAGTCATTATGTTTCCTTCTAATTAATATCCGTCTTGTATGCTACTTAAATGATATACATCTATCTATAAAGTACTAATACGTTATAAATATAATATATAATATATATATATTATATATTATATGCTAGAAGAGATGATGAGTATGATGTATGAGAGGAGTTGAGAGAGGAGAGAGTTAGGAGGAGCACAGAGCTAGAAGAGAGGTAGAGTAGCGCAATCTTGATATTGCTCCGACTTACTGTCTTGACAGATTAATCTTACTTCGGGATTTGTACTCCATTTCTATCCTTCTAAATAGATGGGAATCGAATCATTATCTCACAACAACTATCTAATTATTACTGAGTATAAAGGAGCTGTGGAATCTGATATTGGTATATCTTACCCCCTCGATGCTCTACTTTATACACTAGAGTTAGCACCAATTAGCAATGTGTCACAAGTATATATTTCAGCAGCAGGAACCTACTTTATACTATCACGACCTCAAAGTCCAGTGACTTCACCTAAGTTTTCGTAGCACAGGTATGTAGACTCATTCTCCGTCATTAGGTCTTTAACCAACAGGTGCAGAAACACCTTTAGATCGACCCTCTTCTTACACAGGAGTAGACTCTCCCGTATCACATGCAGACCAATAAACCACTACACTTTTACAGGAGATTACCTTTTTTCATATATCCCTGTGTGTGTGGTAGAAAGTTCCTACTCCTTATGCTCTGCGTGTCTCAAAAGGCGAATAAAGTTGGGTTGGGGCCCCGGCTACCACTTATTCTCACCCTAGGAATGCTTATGCATTCCTCGAACCTGGTCGTGATCGCCGTAAGCGACCTTGAATCTTTTCGAGCGAAAAATTGTATGAATCTGTTTGGTACATTGAATGTTAGGGAAATAAAATGGTTAGAAGATGAGAGAGGTGATTGACGTATTTAGAAATTGTAAATTTGATTTGCTTGCTGTGACTGAAACAAAGATGAATAGAAGGGGTGAAGATTAGCGGTGTGGGGTAAAATGTATGTATGTGTGCTGAAGTGGAGAGGAATGAGGGGGGAGAGGATTTGCAATTCTGATGAGTGACCTGTGGCACAGAGCTATGGTGGATTTTGTTTGAATGAGTATTAGAATAATGAGGGCTAAATTTAAGCTAAGAAAAACACTCGAAAATGACGTTTTAGATGTCAGGAAAAGCTACAGTTGGTGTTTATTTGGTGAAAATGGGCTGAAAATCCCGAATTTTATGTCCATTTTTTAGTTGGGGGATGGGGAAATTGTGCTAAGCCCGAAGCAATAATTTTAGCGTGCCCTTAAGGACTGGCGCCAATTTTTGCTTCGGGCTGAGCACAATTTCCCCACCCCCATAAAAATGGACATAAAATTCTTAGTTTTCAGCCGATTTTGACCCAATAAACACCAAACTGTAGCTTTTTCTGACGTCTAAAAGTCGTTTACGAGTGTTTTTCAGTGTCTGGTTAGTCATTGTTTTGGTATTTCTAATTTTTTAAAACCTATGTTTTTGACATTTGTCTATTCTCCTTCTACAATTTTTTTCGAAATGACTTCAAACTTGAAATAGGAAAAGATTAGACTATTATCTAAAATATGTAGGAACGAAATTATGATATTTAACCCCATATCTGAGTAATAATCGATTTTCAAAACCTATTATTTTTGAGTTTTCAAATTGAAAAATGTGGATATTTTTTCGTGTTAATCCTATCCGCTTGAAATTTTCAGGCAATTTGTAGTCGGAGGAGATGCACATTTTTTATTTTGATAATTTCTTTGTATATATTCAGAAGTTTTGGACTTGTTCTTGAAACAAATTTAAAAAAATAAAAAAAAAAAAAAATAATTTTTTAAAAATTTTTTTTTTAATAAAAAAAATTTTTTTTTTTTTTTTTTTTTTTTTTTTTTTTTTTTTTTTTTTTTTTTTTTTATTCTGAGATAAAATAAGCTGCTTCATTTGCGTTGTATCTTTCATATTTTCCAGATAAAGGTTTCCAGAGTTGTTTACTTCAGAAAATCTGAGAAACTCAGAACAAAAACTGTTTTCAGAAAGTGATTAAGAAATTCTTAAAAAATATGCCTCTCTTATGAAGGAATAGGATTCTTTAAAGAAATTATATTTTTCTAGTGCTAGTACGATCAAAAGTTTTCTTGGCCTTAGTAATTTTTGTGAAAGCTTGGAAGTGATGCCAAATATATAATTACGATGCCAACAAATTTAACTTCGATTAAATCTTAGAGATATAAGAAAAAAGTTAAAGAAAATAAAATAGTTATATTTTTGGCCCCTAAAAGTAGATAAATTAATTATGTATATCAGACAAAACTCGATCTACAGTTGGAATAGGGGTAATATTAGGTCTAAAAGAAATATAGTAAAGTGAGTTATTCTCTCCTTGGGCTTAGTTCCGTTTCACTCAGTCATAAATTGATTACACCTCTCCTTTTACTAGAGCATCGGTGGTTGTACTGAAAAAAAAGGAGGCCACTCTTGGCCCTGCTCTATCAGCCGGTTTCATTGTCCAGTTCACACACCCTCCCCCCCACGGGGTCAACAGAGTGTAATTATTTCTGCGAGAGTGAAGCAGCCGGAGAATTGTTGTACGTTGTGATACCATTGCTTTTTATATAGAATGAGACTATAGAGCCTGTAGAGCATAGCGAATGCGAATAATAATTTACATAAGGTATTCTTGATTAAGAAATGAAATGCGAGAAGAGGGTAATCTGTATAGTCATTATTTCTCATCAAAAATTGAAGCATTTAAAGGGAACGGTATGGAGATGGGTTGCGCGTCAGAAAAGACACAGGATCTGCCACCCGTCTCTTGTTTTAAATTAATCAGTGAACACTGGAATGGCATCCGCCGGCTGACTGAAGAGTGAGACAAGAATGATTACCTTTGAGAGGGATGCTGCGGATTTGGAAAGAGAAGGCAGAGCAGAAAAAATGAGATAATGGCGGCAATTTCGTAGATAAGGGGGCCAGGGGGGGGCAAATTAAAAAAGTACTTGAACATAAAACGTACTAAAATGTTGCTAGACATGCATAAATCGTTCCAACAAATTTATAATTAACGTACTGAAGCAAAATTATTTTAAAAATGTGTTCTTTATATATATATATATATATATATATATATATATATATATATATATATATATATATATAGTTTATATATATATAATATATATATATATATATATATATATATATATATATATATATATATATATATATATATATATATATATATATATATATATATATATTTTTTTTTTTTTTATATAATTTTTTTTTGATATATATTGAATAAATAAAAAAACTAATTTACAATAACCATTAGGGTGGATGCACGGGCCAGGCTGTCGTGGATGCATTGCAGACCGCTCGCTGAAGCGCTCGCTTCTAATGCGCGCTGCGCGCGAGCGGTGCCGTGTAACAACTTACTCGCATAATTAATTGACTAAATAAAATTGTTTAAAAAAACTGAAAAGAGCATTATTATTATTATTATTATTATTATTATTATTATTATTATTATTATTATTATTATTATTATTATTATTATTATTATTATTATTATTATTATTATTATTATTATTATTATTGTACTAAATATTTGAATTAATAAATTCATACGTCTGGAAAGAATTTTCCTTTAATAAAATTAGTGAAGCAAAATAATTTAAAAAGGTAAATGCTTTTTTACACAAAATTCGAACGCAAAATCAAAAGCCTCACACTATTCTTAGCCTAGCTTTAATAAAATTGTATTGCAAAGGTGTCAGAAATTTAGAAAAAAGTACGAAAAATATCATTGCCTGCGTATCTAGGATTTGGCCGATACTTGGAATAGCCAAGGTGTATACTCTTCATCATAAAAGAACGGCAGCACCTTTTGCAAAAGATTATTGAGAAAGTTAAGAATACCACAAACTATGTTGTGCAAATGGCCGAAAGGAGATTCTGAGGATCTCTCACCGAATCTGTGTCAGTGCGGAAAGTATTGAATTTGAAGCGAAGATTAGCTCATGCACATAATATATTACCTTCGCAGGGAGAGCGGCCATTACATCGGCTTAGCTTCCAGAATGATCGGAGGCTTCTGTGGAGATATGGGTCACCACGATTTGGATGGGGCTAGCAGATGTAGTAGAGTTGAGGAGGCCTGACCATATACTACCCAGTCATAGTCAAACATTGATCGGATTTGGACCATGTAGAAATTTGAAAGGAATGACTTGCGATCAGTGCCTAATCAGGTTTTTGAGGTGAAACATGTTCAAGCGCACGATGACAAGTTGGTTTCAGAAGACCATTTAGAAACTCTTTGAAGTATGTCAGCGTGCAGTCATCCAGAATGAGGCCCATAAATCTGACCTGTGAAGTAACAGGAATGGGTGAACCATGTAAGGTTCGATTGTGGGGGGGGGGGGGGAGTGAGAAGTTCTTCGATTCCCTTTCTTCCGAAATAGTACATCTTTGGTTTTGGCGGGTGAGAAGTGGAAGCCATGGGAGTTAACCGTGGGCACGATCCGTTACTTCCGATTACTCGTTCACTACGGAAAACTAGTTTTTTGGGTAAACGGGAGAGTAAACGGACTAGTTTACTTTTTCTTTCATGTAACGCACCGAATAAGTTACGTTATTTTTCCTCCGTTACTTTTTAGTCCGTTACATTTTGCTCGACTTTCTTTGAATGTTGATAGCCAACTAACCACCCTGGTAAAGCTAAAAAATCCTTTTATTATATATATATATATATATTATTATATATATATATATATATATATATATATATATATATATATAATAATATATATATTATATATATTATATATATATATATTATATATATATATATATATATATATATATATATATATATATATATATATATATATATATATATATATATATATATATATATATATATATATAAAGGAATAAGAGGAATCTGCATAGAATAATGAATAGGATGGTGCTTTCGTAATTGATGAAATGAATGTGACTAGATATGGTGGGAACACTTCGAAAATCTGCATAACATTGTCAGTAATGAAGAGGTAATAGTGAATGTGTGTGGGTTTAATTGTGCAAGAAGGAATAGGTATTTTGGGGATGAGGTCATTAGTAATGAGGCGGTAATGGTTAAAGCGAGAAAGTTGAAGAATGGCAAATTTGCAGGTATAGATGAAATTACCGGTGAAATGTTCAAGAACGGAGGCGATGATGCGTGATTTGATTGTGATTTGGAAGTTGTGTAACAAAGCGTTTATGGAGGGTATATTTCCGAGGGATTGGAGGAGAGCATTAATAGTACCCTTACATAAGGGTAAGGGAGATAAGGGTAACTGTAGGAATTATAGGGGAATTAGTTTATTAAATGTAGTAGGAAAAATATATACTGGTATTTTGGTCGAACGAATGCGTCGAATGACTGAAGGACTGATTGGTGAAGAACAAGGTGCGTTTAGAAGTGGCAGAGGATGTGTGAATCAAATTTTCACATTGAAAGAAATGATTGAGAAAATGAGTGAGAAGAAGAATAAATTGTATTTAGTTTTTTTTGGATTTGCAAACAGGCGTACGATATGATTAATAGGGAAGCTCTATGGCAGGTGTTATTGATATATGGTGTTGGTGGTATGGAATCAAAAGTATATATGGCAAGAGTGAAGCGTGTGTAAGAATAAATAGTTGAAAGTGATTGTTTTAATATTAATAGCGAAGTGAGGCAGGGGTGTGCTATATCTTCTTGGTTATTCAATTTGTATATGGATGGGGTTATGAAAGAATTAGAGGTGGGGGTGGCAGGAGATGGTGTTAGAATGATGGAGAATGGAAGAGAGTGGAGGGTGCCCAACCTATTATATGCGGATGATTTGGTTTTGTGTGGCGAATCTGAGAGAGTGTGTGAGGATTGGTAGAGAGATTTGGCAGTGTGTGTAAAACGAGTTGTTTGAAAGTAAACGTAGATAAGAGTAAGGTTATGGTCGTGAGTGAGGACAGTCCTCGGTGTGAAGTTATGTTAGATGGTGAGCAGCTGGAACAAGTGTCTAAGTTTAAATATTTAGGATATATGTTGGATGAAAAGAGAACAGAACGGATGATGAAGAGTGCATGTAGCAGGAAAGTTGTGAATGGCAGGAAGGTGATTGGAGCAATTACATCGTTGGTGGATTTAAAGGGACAAAGTATTGAATGCGCTAGGGTCTTACATAAGGGTATCTTTTTTAATAATAATAGTAATGTTGAAAATTTAATTTACACAAATCAATAAATTACCTAAGATACCGTAATTAATGTCATAATCAAAAGCTAAAAGTAACGGAGTAACGGCACTTCGTTACTTTTCCTTTCAAAGAAACAGAATAACGATATCGGAACTACTTTTTCCGAGTGACAGAGTAACGATAACGGAACTTCTTTTTTGAGTAACGATGCCCACCTCAGGAGTTGACTCAATGTGAAATGTTCTCAACGGCTAGTTGGATTTGCTATTCAAGGGCAAGATCCAATACTTTGCTCGGGCTGAGCCATATTCCCCCCCCTAAAAATGGACATAAACTTCGGAATTTTCAGCCGATTTTGACTTTATAAACACCAAACTGTAGATTTTTTTTGCCCTCTAAAACGTTGTTTTCCAGTGTTTTTCTGTGTCTGTAGTCATTCTTTCAGAATTTTCAATTTTTCAAAACCCATGTTTTTGACATTCTTCGTATCAACTACCAAAAATTTTTTCGAAATGATTTCAAACTTGAAATATGCATAGATAGGTCCATTACCTACAATATTAGAAAAGTACATTTTCGAATCTCTTTTCT
>JABUQX010031703.1:0-17500 GCA_015478945.1 Trachelipus rathkii
CTTATCATCTTACCAGTGTGCATGGGGCAGTGGATCATGCTATGGACCTTAGTTCAAGCAGCTGTCACCTAGAATTAGTGTCAAGTGGGTCAGTTCAATGTGCAATTAGCCTGCTGGGAGTAGTCCCCTGCCTCACTTGACATTTTTTAGAGCAATAGATGGTGCTCCTATGAATTGTTGTAAGATAGGGCTTAAGCACAAGCCTCCCCCAGAGTCAAATGTCACAGGGACCACACTTTAAAGCGCACGGTGGCTGTTAACTAACATTTCCTTGTGTTTAGAGTAACACCTCTAATATATAACAAAGACAGATAGATAGAAGGATGAAGAAGAATAAGTAGTTCTAAGAATGGTGGATTAAACTGAATCTAATAAATACAAGTTATAAAGTATTACAGATGATTAATTAAAGATTATAATTAAACAATATATCATTAAGGAATTAAATAACAACTAATATCTAAGAATATCTAGATGGTATATTATTACAAAATGAAACTTCTATTCTAGCATTCCAGCAGTATTACTATACATATATGAATAGTTACATACAATGGTACAATACAATATACAATGGACATTTACGACCGAGATCAAGCTATACAGGTTGATTGCGGTTACTAAATGTCCCTACCAAAATTAAAATTATACAATTTGACACTATCTAACCCACTAATCCCGGCTCGGTATGTTATATTTTACTAAGACAAATTAGTTATCATAAGAACGCTTGTACTTATATTTGATTTGTATCTTAGCAATCCTAAGTTATCTCTGATATAGTTTGAAAAAGAGTTGATATTATGGCAACCAACACTAGTTTTAAAAAAAGCTTTAATATTCTTGCTTCCAAGTCCGAAATATAAGATTGATTATGGAGCCCCAGCTCCCGAAGTCTGTTTAATAAACAGGTAAGTGTTTTAACAACCTTTCTCATAAATAAATTTAATTAAACATTGAACGACTGTAGTTAATAGAGAACATACCAATTGTGGGACGATTTCAGCGATGTTTATGAGACTAGTCTGAACTTTATATTGTCCAAGCAGGCAGAGAACAGAACAGAACAGAAAACATGGAAGTTCTGTCTGAAATAAAATTATTATAAACTTATAATACCATGAAATTATAAAATGTACCTTTAGTTCTTTGTTAAAACATACCTTGTCAATCAATAATAGACTTCAAAAGAAATTGTGATAACAGGAAGGAACATCCACAACAAATTTAACAGTGATTGACTGACATGTAAAATGTCCCTGCCTGTACTGACTTAAATAACTATGTTTGTGAAAAAGTTAAACAAAACAAAGCTAAGAGCGCTGAAATGATAAATACTTGTAATACATGTGACATATATTTGGGTATGGCACATACACAAATACATGACACACAAAATAAATAAAGAAAAGAATTATGAACATAACTTGATTTTAATAATTAGATGTATATATAAATTAATATAATAAACCATAAACTAAACACATAGTGTACTGCACCTTACACAATTACTGATTGTGCAACCCAATTACACTAGTATCGAGCATCACTTATAATTTTCTGTTCCTTAACCCTAGAACGGGTTGTTTGCTTTTTTGAAACTTAAACGGGTTTGTCGGTATCACAACCCCCAAAGGAAAAAATACACTTAAAATTAATTAAACAATTTTTTTTAATATTTATGACACACATTTATTTCTTTAACATCTTTTCTAATGTATTTCACTGAAATTTTTAAAAAATAAAAATTTAAAAGGACAAAGAAGAAATAGAACTAAGGAGTGCTTAATTTTTAGTTGCTTTCAAAAATAATAATAATAAAAATCCTCTAGAATTGAAAAAAAAAATAAAATGCTTTTTTTGAGAGTTTACTCATAGTTCCTTGTTACTTCAAAATGGTTTCCTTTCAAAATCAGTGGATCTGTATGAAAAAGACAAACAAAATAAGCCAATTTTTTTTTAGTCCCTGGGGTTTGAGAAACCCCAAAAAACTTAAAATGGGTTTGTGTAACCCCATATCTTTCAAAGTTTGTATCTTCCCTATAAATACTCTGAATGCTCTCCATATATGGAAACCCACCCATGACCATAATATATATATATATATATATATATATATATATATATATATAAGTAATAAAAAGAATATATATATATATATATATATAGATATATATATAATATATATATGCTATATATATATATAATTCAAACACAGATTTTATAATTACACTTTATCATTTAGTCACAAAATTCTTACACTTCAAACGAAGCACAGTAGATCGACTGCCTTGCAAACAATTCCTTCGATTCCCCCATTTTCTCACAGGAGGAGGGGGAGACAAAGTAAATAAATACATACTATAATAATAAATATATGTAATAAATAGATCAGCTACGGTCACCATTCCTCCATATAGGAGTAGAAACATATTTCAAGGTCACTAAACTAAATTCGCTAATGGCATATATATAGATATACAAATATATATATAAATATATATCGATATTTTTTCAATATTTTATTCTAAAGATATATATTTAAATATATATATATATATATAGATAGATAGATAGATAGATGATAGATGGATAGATAGATATAGATAAATATAGATAGATAGATAATAGAAAATAGATAAAAAAATGAATAAATAGATAAATAGATAAAAAGGATGAGAAATAGATACATAAGAGTAATAGATAATAGATCGATAGATAGATAGATAGAAAGATAACTAGATAAATAGATAAATAGATAGATAGATAAATAGATAAATAGATAGATAGATAGATAAATAGATAGATAGATAGATAGATAGATAGATAGATAGATAGATAGATAGATAGATATAGATAGATAGATAGATATATATATATATATATATATATATATATATATATATATATATATATATATATATATATATATATATATATATATATATATATATAATATCTGTATATGTATATATAAAAATGTATATTATAATTGCCATAAATTGGTTTCTGGGTTGATTAACCCCAAATTACATCGAAAATTTAACCATTACTAAATACTAATAATCGCTAGAGTTAGTATATCCTCCTCCCACGAACTCAAAAGAGACACTAAATGACAATATTTTCTATCCGAAAAATCATGAGAATATCTGAAAATTTTTGCGATATATCGATATTTAACAATTTATTTATAAATCAAAAAAACGGGTTTTTGGGTTTACACTAACCCCTATGGTCTATGTTGTTAAAACTATGAGAAGCAGGAGTTAGCGCATCATCCCCCCACAAACCCTCAGCAACCACTAAAAAGATATCGTATTGTTTGGTCTATCACGCACCTATCGATAATAATTTTGGAATATCGATTTTTGCCGACTCGGTGAGTTAGCTACACCCAGGACCCGTTCTAGGAGTTAAGAATTAATAAAATAACAGAAATGAGATAAATGTTTTGCAACATGACCTCTCAAGGGTGACCTCACCCTTACATCCAGTAAATCTAAGCCCTCCCCTCGTTTTAACAAAACATTTATCTGTGGAATGGCTCAAGATAAACATGGGGTGAATGTTTACAAACTTTGAGGCATTAAATCGTATATTACACATCCTGTTACAAATTCTTTTTCAGGATTGAATGAAATGAAATAGTAAATAAGGCAATAATAAGAATGAAAATATAATAAACAATGTTTACCATGTCCTGTTACAAAATTCTTTTTCAGGAACAGGTAAATAATGTAAATAGGAAGATTGAGCGATATGATTATCCTCTTAGGCTCAATGGCGTCATTAAATTTTAGTTACTTTGATACAGACTGTTCCATGTCCAATATTTGTATGAAAGTTTAATATATTTCTTTTTCTTTCAAAATATATTCAATTGTAAACCGAGTACATTAATGATTCGTGGAAGATTTACGCTCATTTTATATTATTTCTTGGGCCGTTATAGATTCCACGCTAACGGAATAAAAGTTCATATTATATATATCAAATTTACATTTTTGGCCATATGTTGGCATATTTTGGGCCAACATTCCTGAGTGATGATTTTATAGTTCAATTTTAATTCCAATTGATAATGAGTCTTTGGATTTCCTGCTCATTATGTAATAGGTTTAGCTCACTAACATCACTGCAAGTAAGAACGGCATTTTCTGGAAAGATATTAAAGAGGTTACCGACTGAACTCCGGTTCACCGGTCGTCTTGTTCTTTGTTGAACGCAAGTCACAAGCCGAACCGGAATCCAGTGGGTATATATATAGATATATACACACATTCATTCATACAACAAGACCTAATATAGATTTGAACTGCCTTCCCATAAACTCTATGCAAAGCTCAGTCCTACTCATCTACTCAGTCTGTACATATTCTATCCTAAGACAATTAATAAAAAAAAACTTGAATAGTTATGCTTAACTCTAAGGTTACTTCAAATTACTTTTTTAAAACTGTGTACTATATGATTTCATGAAAATATAAAGATTTTTTATTTTCCTTTAATTCTAAGATAACTTCAAATTATTTTTTAAAACCATGTTAATATAGGAAAATATTATTCTTAATTCTAAGAGAACTTCAAATATTTTTTAATACCATGTTAATTATGATATTATAGAAACAAAGAAACAAACAAAAATTTTATTAAAAAAATGATGATATTTTAAATTTTTTTTAAAGTTGTTTTTTTTGAAAGAAAGAAGACTTGCACACTAATAAAAATCCCCCCAAAAAACAATATAACTAATAAATGTTTTCTAAATGTTTTTATGGAACGAGTAAGGTCTCTTCTAAAAAAAGCAATATAAACTTATAAATTTTAAACTATTAAAGTTTTATGGAATGAGTAAAGTCTCTTTTTATACGAAATTAAAAAAAAACAATATCAATGTTTTACCCACTAAAGTAGTACCCCACTTCCCACTTTTTATAACCGACCCCCATAATCCCGCTTAATATCAATGAGTGGTGGCACATTTTGGGCCATGGTGGTAGAATTTTCTTTATGTGAGTGGCGGTATTCCATTTTACATGAGTGGTGGTACATTCTTTTATTTTCCATGAGTGGTGGTACTTTAATTTTTTATGAGTGGTGGTAATATTACCTTACATTTTCACCATATTCCCCTTTTGGCCTTTTAGCTTCTAAACATCCTGAGACTTCTTCAGATAATTGTAATGAATGCCGCTAAGACAGCTCAAAAAACAATTACTGTTCACGTACTGACTCCCATAAACCATTGGATATTTCTTTCCATAGTAAATTGTGACACATACTTTATACAGGTCACAAAAAACATCTACCACCTCTGGAAGAGGTAATTGACCTGGAAAACCCATCAACCTTATTTTCTTTTGGACGTGTTTCCCTTGAAGATGATATTTAAGCGGGTGTTTTCTGAGTTCGTCAACTATAGAGGCCCTAAGTTCATTATGGTGGCTTGGATTCCCATACAAGTATAATGAAAAGCACTTGTATAAGGAATCTCCTCCACCGGACACCTCCTCTACATCAAAACCCTCCGGGATGGAATCACCCATATCTTCAACCTGATCTGCATTCTCAACTTCTTCCAACCCTGCAGGTGATCTGGAAAGCGCGTCAGCAACTACATTATCTTTACCTGCTATGTGACGGATTTCAAAAGTGAATTCGTCTAATTCCTCCATAGTACGGGCTAACCGCCCATCCACCAAACTCATATTTCGTAAATATATGAGTGGCATGTGATCTGTGTAAATTATGAATTTGACCCCCATCAGAAATGGTTTCAATCATTTGACGGCCCATCGTAATGCTGTTAGTTCTTTGTCAATTGTGCCGTAATTTTTCTGAGCCTCGTTAAAAGCTATAGAGATATAAGCAATGGGCCTTCTTTCACCATCCTGAATTTGGGATAAGCAAGCTCCCGCGCCAATGTTGGAGGCATCCACATGCAACTCCATTGGGGCTGCCGTAGGTTCATAATTGGGAAATCCCAATAAACAAGGATCCACTAAAGCTTGCTTTAGTTTATCGAAGGCTTGTTGACATTCTGGTGTCCAACAAATAGACCTACTTCCAGTCTGACAGGATAATGGTTTTTCAATTTGAGAGCAGTTAGGGATATGCCTTCTATAGAAATTCACCATCCCCAAAAATTGACGCAGGTGTTTTACTGTTGAGGGGGAGGGGATGGGGAATTCTAATATCCCTTTAAGATTTTTTTCTAATGGGAGTATACCTTTCTTGGAAATACGGTGTCCTAAGAAGTCGACTTCCGTGCGACATAAGGTGGTCTTACTTGGTTTTAGTTTGTAACCGTTACGTTCCAGTGCTATGAGTACCTGCTCCAAGATGTCCAGGTGTTCCTCAAATGTTTCACCCATCGCAATTATGTCGTCGAGGTACACCATGACTTTCGCCCAAGGCAACTCTTTCCAAGCGAGTCATGGCATTCCTTCGCTGGATTAAGGGTTGCGTGGCTCCGGTTTTTTACCGCCGAGACGGCATCCTAGTAGATATTCGTTTATTTGGTGCAAGAAGGGAGTTAGATGAGTATTTGCTGTTCTGCTTTTTTTTTTTTCATACTTGTTGGCTCCATGGACGAGGACACCTGGTAATATCCCTTTACCAAATCTATAGTTGAAAAATATGAGTTGCTGTACATATTGTAAATTGTATCTGTAAGATTTGGTAAAGGGAAAGAATCGGTTTTGGTGACGTCATTTAATTTTCTATAATCTATACATAGTCGGAGGGTACCGTCTGGCTTCCTTATTGGGACCACAGGTGCTGAGTATGGTGACTTACTGGGTCGAATAATGTTTTGGTCCAATAAGTCCTTGCACTGTTCCTCAATCTCCTGAGCAAGTGGACCCTGAAAACGTCTTACTGGGAGACGGACTGGTCTGTTATCCACCACTTCTATAACGTGTGTGATGTTTTTCGCCACTCCGACATCATAATCTCCTTTGCTCAACACATTCTGATGTTTTAATAATACTTGAATAAGTTTTTGTTTTTGATCTATGGTGATGGGCAACTCCGACAAGGAAAACTCTTTTTCTAATCGGTCAGTTGTCCACACATCCAACTCTTTGTTGGGAATATTACTGTCTACCATACATATTTGAGCATCCAATTGTATATCCACCATTGGGACGGACTCACCAATGATCGTATCTTTCCTAATAAACTGCGTTTTATCCGAATAGTTCATCACTGCAACAGAGGCACCAGGCGCATCCAAATCCACGATACCTGGTACAACGTTATACGACTTGTTTTCTCCCCCTTTCAACCCTACCAAACCATTGATCTCAGAAGAACCTTTAACACCAACAAACTTATAAGAATAGGGGGGTATTGCAATAGAACTGACTGTAACACAACTATAAAATGGTATCCTTAGGCTATAGTCTTTGGCCACGATTTCAAATTCATCCCCAAATCTGTAAAGAAGTTCTCTATTGAACAAGTCTGGTATAAGGTCACTTTCCTTTAGTGTTAACGCTCCCAACACAACATAGTGGAGCATGTATTCTGCAGGAACCACGAAAAGAGGAGTAGAAAGAGTCTTAAATCCCTTCTCAAAAAATATAGATGATCTGACATATGAATTAATGGGTACCACTTGGTCCCGCTGTAAACCACTAATTGCTCTAATGCCTTCGTCTGCCGAAGGTAACAACTTGACATCTGGCCATTCTTTGACAACATCGGAACTAATTAAACTAATACTCGAACCACTATCAACCAGACATCCATAAAATCCTGAGCTATTTTCTTTAAAAGCTACACACACTATGAGTGGTTCCACTTTACCTTGGCAAAGTCTAACAGACACTATTCCTAAATCACCTTCTACAGGTACAATCTTTGTATTCGATAAAGGAGCCTTTTCCCTGTTGTTTTCGTTGTTTTCTATATCAACAACGGGGTTTTCCTCCACAGAACGGCTCACATCTGTGGAGCCATACGATTTAACGGGGGTTTTACGGTAGTTTCGGGATTATCCACTCCCAGACACTGACCCTCAAAGTGTGCTAGTTTACACCACGAACACGGATCAAGAAATGGTCTTGGCTTCTTTGGTTCCCGCTGAGGTTGCGGTTCCCCTTGTTTTTGATTCTGTGATGCACTATAATTTTTTTTTTTTACTTTTCAGCGTATATTTATCTGATATGTCACCCTGTGTGGACGTTCTGATTGGTTCATTTTTAATATAAGAAACATTTCTTTCTTGAGTTCGCGGGGAACTCTTCTTTATCTCCCTATGACATCGTTCTCCCAGATGAGAACCTCCACCGGGCGAACCAATTACAGGATTATCAGTTCTGGGTTTCGCAAAAGCCTTATGAATTCGGCAGTCTTTTCTTTTATGCCCTTTCTTTCGACAGTAGGAGCATATATTTAGATACTTATAACAATTACTCATGACATGTCCATATATGTCACAGTAATCACATTGAGGTGCCTTTTTATCAGGTAAATTGACCCTAAGGTCATAATCTCGATGAGGTACCTTTGTTGGACCTTGCTTTCTTTCCTTATTGTATTTTTGCTTCGTATGAGAGTTCCACTTCCTTTCCTGTTGTTTATTATGTTTTGTGTCCTGAACCGTAGACCCTATACTCGTCTTTAAAGACTCAGCATAACTGGCTTTCGTTACATTTATATGTATGGGTTCCTTGAGTTGATCAGGTTCGGACGAACTCTGATTTAATTTGCATGTATTATAAAAAGGAGTGAAAAC
Source organism: Trachelipus rathkii (assembly GCA_015478945.1). Classification (NCBI taxonomy): domain Eukaryota; kingdom Metazoa; phylum Arthropoda; class Malacostraca; order Isopoda; family Trachelipodidae; genus Trachelipus; species Trachelipus rathkii. The sequence goes on from JABUQX010031703.1 coordinate 8,747, forward strand.
TCTATCCTTACAGTATTTACAATTGTATTTATCTGCCAGTTCTACAATTCGTTCCCACGAAAGTTTTGGCAAAGTGTCAGAATCATATTCTAACAAATAATTTCGCATCTTTTCTTCAACAATTTTAGGTAAACTGAGTATAAAAGCTTCTCTTAATGAATTATGCTGGCGCATATCGAGCCCATCGTATGCCTTTGCAGCCAATTGCTCTAGCCGTAAGGCAAACATACGGATGCTTTCTCCTTTTCCTAAACAGGCAGCGTGATATGTGCGTAAATTGCGTTCATCTTTCTTCTTCTCCTCCTCTTTATGCCATTTTATTAATATTTTCTTTACTGAATAATAATTTCTATCTGTTTTAATGACTAAGTCATAGAGTTGACGGAATGACCCCTCCAACTGCCTACCCAATAACCTCAACCATTGTTGAGGAGATCTGGGATAGTTGTGGGTGCAATAAGCCTCAAATTCTGTCATATACTGAAGAAAGTCTTGATCTGCTTCATAGCAATATTTTCCTGGATCAAGAACTTTTACCTATGTTTGAAACTTTAACTACTCCGTCAGGAGTGCTATTAGCTTGTATCTATCAATGCTTGTTGTTGTTTGAATCTGTTTCTAATGGTTGGTTAAAATAGACTTTTGGTGCGTTAGGTAACCTGAAAATGTGACAAGTGTGGCGCTATGTTTTCTACTTTATTATTTCTAGGTTTCGCAAGCAGTGCCATGTCACATTCTTTGTCTAAACCGGACTATTATTAAAGATTGTAAACAGTTTGCCACTTTTAATGGGGTAAAGACTACTGAATTCAGAATCCTGGGTACATTTTCAAACTTGCTCCATAATCAAGTCTGTACTGTATCTGATTCATCATCAGCATTTAATTGAACACTTTCCTTACATGAATTCATCAACATTTTTTCGCGTTTTTGTAATATAGACATTTTACTATTAAATTCATCCAAAATTACGTTAACCTTTTCTTCAACATTCAAACCCCCCTCAGCCCCTCTCAAAGGAGATACTGACAGAGCGTCTGGGTTAAAGATGTCTTCTCCTGACTCCTTCTCCGACTCCAAAAACTGCTCCAGCCGTTCTTTATCTGGCTGTTCCATTTTTATTAAAAAAAAAATTATTAGTAATTTTCTCAAAAAAAAAAAAATGTATTAGTAGTTTTATTTAAAAAAAAAAATTATTTTATTTTTAAAGCCTTGAAATTTTATGACCTAAACCCTACAACTATGTCTCTGATCTTGATAGGTCCGTGGTTTCTTTTGAATAAACTAACCTAAGCTTTAACTGATTTCAGTTCTTATATATCTATAATAGAAATAGTTATGTGGGCTGCTATTCCATAACAAATAAGTAAATAAAATAGCTGCTATGAATTTTAGTTACAGTAAGGTACTATAAAGATCCTCAAATTGGAATAGAGCTAAAAATCAGTCCTACCTAAGACAGTTCTGATATATTTTAGCTAATAGGCCTTGGAAAAATATCATATAATCATATTTAAGAGAATATATATTAAAAAAAAATATCATTAATACTCATATAACACATATAAAAATATAAATTTAAATTTTAAATGGCAGAAATTAATGTTACATACACATGCATGTAACTTGATGTATTTCAGTCAAGAATCTTAGTGATATTATATTATACTAATAATTACACTACTAGTGTTTACTTTACAAGTTTACAAAATAGTGTATACGTCTACGTCTAAACAGTAATAATATGGTAATCCCAGGACTATAGTAATTAGGTACTATATTTTCAAGGTGATATATACTAGTACTATAATGATTTTCTAGTGTTCCCCATGTAAAAATCCACTCTGTTATTGCACGAATGTATGTTCTACAGTTAGTTATTAAAGTATTAGAGTATCTACATTAGAGTATCTACTTTCTATATTGATAAGAGGATAAGAAGATAAGAAAGAAAATCTACAATTTAGTTATTTCTACTATGCTGCCACGCTCAAAATGCGGTCCCTGTTCGGGCGCCACGTAAAATATAAGGGTATGTAGCGGAGAGAGGTGATTCACTCACGCTTGTGAATTTAATTTAAAGCAACCCATTACAGGGCAATTGATGATGAAATAAAAACAAGGGTGGGAGAATGAATTGACCCGCAATGTGGTCGCCCTCTGCACAAGTGATCCCCAACTCCTAGCCTCACAAATCACGAGCAACGATTGTGCTCCTTTAATTATCTTTGCCCAGATAGGAGCTTAGAGTTTACTCTCCCAGAGTCAAAATGTCACAGGGACCACACTTTAGAGCGCACAGCAGCTGTTAATTGGTAACATTTATCTCTAATAGTATCAAAGATAGATAGAAGGATGAGAGAGAGAATAAGTAGTTTTAAGAATGGTGGATTAAACTAAATTTAAAGAACAAAGTATAAAGTTTATTTAAAGATTAATTGAGAATTAAATGATTAAATAATTGATTATATAAATAATACAATATACAAGGGACATTCACAACCGAGATCAAGCATATACAGGTTGACGATGGTTCTGGACCTGACATAAAAAAACAATATACTTTTTGAAAAAAAAATTTTTATTACAATAATTAACAATAGGTAAATAAATTATAACTTTCTATGGTGGTAATAATATCTCTACGATATGGTAATATAAAAAAATATAAATACAATATACAAGAACATTCACGACCAAGATCAAGCTATACAGATTGATTGTGGTTACTGAATGTTCTGAAAGAATTATATCTTAAGATTAAATATCTATTTACAATAATTAGATCTAATAATAATAGTCATGACAAAAGTGAATAGTGGATTAAACTTATACAATTATGCGTTATCTAACCCTACCGGATTCCACTTCGACATGCAAGACTTTCAATAGTAAGTTCGAAAAAAAATGTAATACTTAAATTTATATCTTTTTATTGAGTTTCATAAGTTTGATTGGTTCAATTGAGAAGTTAAGTTATTGCTCCCCAGATTGGTTTCAGTCTAGTCTTTAAGAATTATGGAGCCCCAGCTCCGGAAGTAACAAGAAGTTAAGTTTTTGCTCCCCAGATTAGTTTCGCAAAGAGAAGTTGGTGTTTATCCCAACCCCGGTTGTCTGTTAAGCAAAACAGTTAAGCAATGTTATAACTTTTCTCGCAAATTAATTAATTTATACAAATTGAAACATTAATTATAATAGTGATAAATGACCTACCCCAATTGGGACAATTTCGATGATGTTTAATTGAGACTAGTCTAGACTTTAATTTATCAAGTAGGCAGAGAACAGAACAGAAAGCAGGGAAGTTCTGTCTGCAATAAGATGATTATACATTATAATACCATAATATTATGAAATATAAAATGTGCGAGTTAGTTTTTTATAAAAACATACCTTATACATTCAACAATATGACTTCTAAGATTTAACTTCTAAGATAACATGAACATGAATGAACATCCATTGACTGACATATAATGTCCCTGCCTAAACTGACTTTAAACTATGATTAATACAAAAAAAAAGAAAAAGCTATGACTTCTGAAAAACATCAAATACTTGTAATACATGTGACATATATTTGGGGTATGCATACACAAATACATGACACACAAAATTAAGAAAGAAATATTATGCACATATATTAGTTTATATAATATTAATTATCATACATAAACCAAAAACACAGAACTGCACCTACTATTCTGAAGTTGTGGCAACCAAATTAAAATGCCAATTACTAAAATATTACAATAATTTTTCTTTAAAGTTACATTGAAAAACACTATAGCACTTTATCAGCTAATGTTTGGAGAGATCTTAACCTCCTCGGGTGGTTTACAATCGCCACTGACACTTAGTATTCCACATCGAATTATTTTTTGAAAAATGAAATTTTCAAAACAATATTAAAAAATATTAATTTTCTAGATCTTATTTTATTATTTTCATTATTCCTAAAAGCACATTATAGGACAATCTACTTAATAGTGAGATATAAAAAATATTAGTTTAGAATGTACACTTTAAGAATAGTTTGATGTTTCATGATTTCATTAAAAACAAATTAAACACATTGCGATAATTTGACAGAATTTTCCACCCAACCATTATAACGTTAAATTTATGATAATATTCACTTCTCGATGTATAAATTATATACAATTTATACTAGATTTACAATTTTAATTATTTACTATACATTTATGGTTAACAATATATTTTGAAATAAATTTCAGATAATTATAATATATATAATAATATGGATAACAATCATAACACAGGTTGTATACACTAATAAGAATATAATACTACATAAATAGTTATATACTTACAATTTTTCTATATATAAAAGATAGGGACTTGAGAAAGATGACAAGAAGTCATCTCATGCTGGAAGATCAGATAGTAAGAATTTCGAAACTCTGAAGACCGATCGGTCGCAATTGATGTAAATTAAGACAACTGTTTCCCAAATTTTGTTACTAAGGTAAAAGATTTTTGTTGATTAAGACGCCATAGGTGTGTTTTTGTACGGAGGTTAAATTTAATAATTAAGGAGTGCACCCTAATGGATGTGATGGAATAATGTCTGATCTAATCCTTCGGTCAGTAAATATTCCGACCAAGCAACAATAACAAAGCCAAAAGAATCACATGAAACAGACGTAATTACATCTGTTAGCGATATCATTGCTGAATCCATGAACGTTCTTTTGATTTCCTAGCAGCAGTGAAGAGTCTTGTTCAGAGGGTGTCAAAAAGACACTCTATCAATGATCAAAGAATATCGAAGAATATCAAAAGAGAATAAGTTTGGAATCAGATAAAGATTCACTGGTTTGTAGCGTGGAATAATTGTAAAAGTTTTCCACATCTTGCTGAAGTCGCCAGGGAATTCTTTGCATGCCCTTCAACAAGTGTATATAGTGAGCGTTTTTCAAGTGGTGCAGATCTCATTTACGAACAAAAGACCCCATCAACCTCTTTCCCTGAAAGAGGGCTCAGAAGCTTTGTTTTTGAAGATATTTGTAGAATTATTAATTTTACAAGATTAATGTATATAACATTTTTCCAAATGAGTAGAGGCTGGGAAAGAGGTTTGTGGGGTGCAAAAAGTTGGTGCATATAATATATATATATATATATATATATATATATATAATATATATATATATATATATATATATATATATATATATATATATTATATATACTGGTAATTATATATTATAATAATATATATATATACCGTATATATATATATATATATATATATATATATATATATATAATAATATATATATATAATATATATATATATATATATATATATATATATATATATAATATATATATTTTATATATATATATATATATATATATTATATATATTATATATATATATATATACCGTATATATTATATATATAATATATACCGTATATAATATATATATATAATATAAATATATATATATATATATATATATATATATATATATATATATATATATATATATATATATAATATATATATATATATATATAATATATATATTATATATTATATATATATATTATATATATATATATATATATTATATATATTACTTACTTACTTCTGCCCCTGACCCCACTCCAATTGAGGGCACACTGCTTCCAGGAAGCCGGCCACCGCCCTTGGCTAGTTCCACAGGTTGAGAAGGGAGGAGATATTGAAGTTGGCACAGGGGGGGTTGAGAGCGGAGCACCCCAGAAGGAGGTGCTCCATTGTATCCTGGCAAACGTGACATCTGGTGCAAGGGGGGGAGGTGACATTATCTAGTTTGAATCAATATTTATATTGCAAGAGTTTTGGGTGGTATCCTGATCTGCTCTGTGCGAGGTCTATTTGGCCTCTTCTGACAGTGTTTCTTCTCTAGGGGAAATTTTTTGGGGAGTGGGTTGTTTTAGTAAGTTTGTTTTATTGGGGCGGTTTTGTACTAAAGTGTTGGTTAGTTGGGTATGGATGTGTGTGACCCATGACCTATTGGGAGGAGGTGGGGGAATAATGTTGTAAATGTTGTTATAGAATTTAGCTGGTGAAGAGGGGGGGGGGATTTTAATCTGTGTCGGGAGGGGTTGGAGAGAATTTGGTGACATGGGTGGGTTGGATTTAAGGTTTTTTGGTAGAATTGAGTCCCCACCATCTCTAGGTGGGTGGAGATGGGGAGGACGGAGGTCTCGTCATGTAGATGTTGGATGGGGGTGGCTTTTGTGCAACCCGTGATGATTCTGAGGGTGTTGTTTTGTGTGATTTGTAATTTTTTTGTATTAGTTATTGACAATGCTGGGAACCATGCAGGGGAGGCGTAGTTTAAATTTGTTCTGAGGAGTTGTTTATAGGTGGTGGTAAGGGTGTGTTTCCTGTCGCTAAAGTTGTGTTGAGAAAGGGTTCTGAGGGTGATTAGTTTCCGTTGGGTTGAGGAGGTGCTTTGATCAATGTGGGGGCAGAATGTCATATGTGTGTCATAGGTAAGTCCTAATATTCTTGGGGTTTTGTTTAGTGGGAGGGGGTTGTTGTTCAGGAAAACTGTTGGGTGGAGTGATGATTGGTGGCGGTTGGTGGTTAGGAGGGTGATGGAGGATTTGAGGGGGATGCAGTCATTCTATTAGAGAGCAGCCAAATTTCTAATTGTTGTAAGTATTCTTGGGTATGTTATGTGGCTATATTTACGTCTGGATGCTGGGAAATGAGACTGATGTCATCTGCATATGTAATAAGTTTGGTGGATTGGTGGGTAGGGGTGGGCAGGTCTGCTGTGAAAAGATTGAATAGGAGTGGAGAGAGAATGGTGCCCTGTGGGGCGCCGTTTTGTAATTTAATAGAGTGGGAAAGATTGTTTTTGTGAAAGACTTTGGCAAAACGCTAGAGGTAAACCCACTATAGGCCTTTCAGGATTTCTCTTATATTTTTTACAAGTTTCGCAATTACTACAAATCTCCTTTAATGTTTGCAACCTTTCCTTCTTCACCCTCTGATAATCTTCATCTTGATCCCATGCTTTACAAATCATTTGTTGCAATTTATCAAAAGAGCAATGGCCGAATTGTAAATGTAATCGCAAACAAGCATTCTTCCATTTTTCCTCATCCAATATAGACCTATTTTCCCTAAGTGTTAGCCATACACTCTTCATTTTTCCTTTTTCCCTTAATTTTATTCTTATGTGACCTTTCCTATCCATATTAAAAGGTATTTTTTCATTTATTATAGAATGGTTACATTCAATATATTTATTTTTAAAATCTATCCTAGACTTTAATTTATCCAAAACTACCGTCATCACCAACCAAGGTATGTTTCCTTCTACTATTTCTGTTTCTAGTAATGCATGCTTATTACCTAGAACAATCGGAATTAAAAATTTCCTATGACACTTATATTCCCTTTCCCCAAAAACATAAGTAGCTTCTACCTTTTCTTCAGATTCTCTCATCTTCTCTAACTCTTCCCTATTTAAAGTCGAGAGAATTGCTCCTAGTCACAATTCCCCTATTACACTATTCCTACAACCTGTATCGACTATCGCACTAATTATATCCCAGTTATCCTCTTCTTCCACCCCTCTATCCCCTAACAACACCACTTCTTTCGTCAACGTTTTCCTTTCCTTACACACATTAGCCAAATGTCCTTTTCCTTTACATTTGTAACATTCTTTCTCTTTCATCCAACAGTTTTCCATCACATGTCCTTTCTTCCCACATCTATCACATTCTTTATCACTACGTCTATATTCCGGACAAAACCTTTGCACATGTCCTTCTTTATTACAATTAAAACAGACGTTCCTTCTTTCAATATTTTTATTCCTCTCTCCGCTATACCATACCTTTTCCTTGTTTTGGTTCTGAAAACTCTTTCCCATAATTCCCACTAACAAACTCGCCTCTCTGGTATACGTTAAATCTCCATCTAAGTCTCCTAGCATTATTTTTTCTTCACTTTCCACCAATTTACTCCTTCCCAACAACAAACCTCCTTTATGATCCTCTCCTAGAGCCATACCTGCTGCAGAACACCTTCTCAATGCCACATCAAATCTGCTCACAAAATCCTGTATTTCCTCATTACTTCTTCTTTCAATTCTGAAAAAAGCGTTCATACTGTCCATCTTTTCTCTTTTCTTGTCACTGCTATATTTCTTTTCTAGAACACTCAATAATTTTTTCTACTCCGTCACTGCTTGCTATCTCCTCCCTTGGCAATCCTCCTACCAATTCCCATGGTTCTCCACATAATGCACTCCTAATAGTTAACCCTGGATATTTATCTACCTTCTTATTTCTCCATATCCAATCTTCCACTTTTCCTTTCCACTCAAAGAACCTCTCCTTTTTCCCATCAAGCACTGGACATTTCTCACTCCTTTTACCTTTCTCATCACTCTCATCATCAGAGCCCATTTTGCATCCAAGTATTTTAACCTTGTTTTAGAATTGATATAAATAATGTAAGTGAAATTAAATAACAACTAGATATTGTAAACATTAAATAACTAACCTTGTTTTAAGTTAGATGACGTTTTACAAATCAAGAAAGCAAAACAAAAAAAGGTCTCCATATGGACTAAAACTTTCAGAATGAATACAGATTGAATATAGTAATAGTATAGGCTACAGGTAAAATGAAAGTTTCTATCAAAAATTTCCGGAGTAAAAAAAAAAAAAAAAAAAAATAGCTTTCTTTGTTCCTCTCCTTTGTGTATTC
>JABUQX010031703.1:22500-30000 GCA_015478945.1 Trachelipus rathkii
CTGAAGAATAGACTTTGAGTACTTCTGGTGATAAAACATTATCAACCAGAAGTACGGGGGAAAAGAACATAATTTAATTAAACATGAAATGAAATAAATGAAATAAAAAGAAATAAACCAAAAAAATATAACTCTTAAATCAACGTAATACCTTTGATACTTTGATAAATATTACCATAATATTTATATTCCTGAGAAACAGAAAAACCGAAAAAACTAATAATGGGACCATCATATATAAGGATGGTACTCCCCATTATATCCCCCCACACCAAGCCTAAACCCCCACCTACTTTTCTACAACAGAAGAATCAATGATGATGTTGGAGAGCTTAGCAGGCTTGGTAGGAGATACAGGAAGACCAAAAAAATAAAAATTAACTTTGTGAAAGAACTAACTGCGAGAAACTGTAAATTGCTGAACTGATCATAGGCAAAGGAGGTGGAGGTCTGGGGAAATACCAGCCTCTCCCTCATAGTGGTCAACGCCCAGAGGAGCACGAAATTCACAGATGAATTAATCTTTGCTTCCACTCTGGTGGGGCAGGTGGCGATATGACGGCCTGAACTGAAATCAGTTTGTACGTTTATCCCATATCTTTGGTATAGCATTCTTCTCTCATCTTTGAAGAGTGCCACCACACTGGCTCCAACGACAAGTAAAGTCGGCATGGTACTCGAGGTCTTGAGATGAAAGGAACTGCTTCAGAAATTTGTTTTGAAATAGACAGCAGCTGCAAAAATTAAATTACAATAAATTAATACAAAATTTAATTAATATACATATTATCGTGCATGTATGTGTGTTATGTTTTGCAAATTTTTTGAGTAATTGTTCTGTGATGGTTGAGGCAGAAATACAGATGCATCCATATCTATCCATATATATAATATATATATATATATGACCAGGCATGTAAGCATGTGTGTTTAATTTACAATAAAAAAAATAAAGTGTGATGGAGAAATTTCCATAATATGATATCAACCATTTTTGATAGTGTGTAAGAAAATATATAGTCAGTGATGCTGCGAGTGACAGCTGAAACTTACTAGTATAAGGTAGAATAAACTTTGAATGTAAATGTGCGTGATAAGGAAAATAGTCAGAAATTAAGAAAGCGGCTATAGGTCCTTTAGTCCTTACATTAAAACACATCATTTTCAAAACATCCGCATTTCAGCATCTTTATGCGCATCCCCACATTTCAACAGGATACAGGAACTAAAATATCTAATATATTCTATTAGACCTAATATAGCACTTTATTAACTAATAGCTTAAAGGCATAAGAAATCAGTACTTCCATTATTCTCAATAATAAAATTATTGACAATAAGGCCACAGAGAATTTTCTTCTGCATAAGAGTAGTGAAAAAACCAATTTATTCTGATCTTGGATATAGTCTACTTCTTGCATCAGGATATCAATGAGAACTGCTCACACAATCTGAAATGAGAGAATTACATACTAACCCTGATAACCTTGTCGTAATACCCTGCTTTACCAAGCAGGATCTCACTTGACACGGCCATCATGGACAAAGAAAAAAAACTAAACCTATCTAACCTATAACAATATAACTTACATCTGAAGTTCATTCTTCAACTGACCCTGTGTCAGAGTTACCTGATGACTTGTGACTGACTGTACTATATATACTTACATACTTACTCTTTGAATTTAGATCTTTCTTAACTCTCTTCACAAAGATTACCAACAATATTGACTGCTTTATCCGAAATAAGATAATGAAGTGATGATGAGAGAAAAAAAATGACCAACACATTTGAAAACTATCCAAAATTGGATAACATGTAGGCTACAATAAGCTAGTCCTTCTGCGTCGTCGGATGTATTCCAGTGGAGTCAGCATTATATGTGGTAGGTCTCTTGCAGGACCTGTACTTCTCGTAGAATATCGTGGGAGATATTCCAACACATCCTCATCATGTGTTCCCAACGATGAATGACTCTCAGCCACGGGACTATTGGGTGGAATACTCGAGTTGTCATCTATTATGGTAGAACTCTGCGTACTTACTGTAGAAGGTGCAACTCTTGGAAATGGATTAAGTTGCGGGGGAACAACTTCGTTGGTTGGGGAACGAAATCCCGAGAAATCAGTAAGTTGAGAAATAGGAGAGTTATCGAAATCCAGCGACGGAAAACTGTGGATGTGGTCTGAAGAACCTATCTGTCCAAGAAGGCTGGATCCTCTATCCATTGAACCTATTAAATTGGGACTAGGTTTGTCTTTAAAGAAAGAGTGCAACCGAGAAGAATCCTCAGAAGGAGGATGTTCTATAAGTGAGTTGATATTTGAGGTATCAAGATCACCAGGAACAGGAGTCGTCAAAAAAGAATCATACTGAAATTGTGAAGGATAATCGTGGGTGTGCATGTCATGGTAGTCCAGAAAAGGTGATGGTATACCACAACCCGTGAAAGTAAGGTTATCCTTAGTACTGTTTTCGGATGAACAAGTAGAAATGACGATCGGAGTAGGAGTTCCGGCTATATAACTTAACCGTTCTGGACTTAAGTCACCGCCGGTTATCAGAGGTGAAGAAAACCTAACCTGAGGAGGTGAGATCCTGTTTTCATTCAGCGACAGCTGTGGGTATACCTCCATTGGTGAATAGGTTTGTTGTTCCCTATTTGCTATTTGCAGATTCCTAAGACTCATTGTTAGATCAGGCAACCTAGAAAAAGAATCAACCGAAATAGGGTTAAATTGAAGAAATCTTTCGAAATCGGGGTCTTCCTCTTCCATATCACTATCATCAAACAAAGACATTTTGTCTATGGCAGATACAGATGAGTCACTGGAAGCCACACTATATTCAGATATCAGATCAGAATCGTCTGGTTCCTCGGTCTCATTTTCAGTCCCTACATCATCTTCCTCATCTTCTTCAGAGAAAAACTGGTCGCTGATTTCTCGATTACGAGATAAATATTTCCGTAAGTAATTGGGTATATCGATCCAGCCTCTCAGATGTGAGAAATGTACTTTTTGAAGTTTACTGGAGGGGTTATTGGATCGACGAATGAGATAGGTGACCAGATTCTGATTAACCTCTTCAATGGTATACGGTCCCTCCCACTTACTCTGAAATTTCATTGTGGTACTGGGTCCCGTTCTGATAACCTTTTTTGCGATTTTTTGTCCCACTTTATATAGTTTAAAATTCGTACTTCCCTCTTTCCAATATTGAGGGAAGCTATGAGTCTGCGTATGAGATTTTTGTAAAAGAAAATCGGAAGGCGACATGTTTATGGCACTATGTGAAGTGTTGTTATATATCAGAATAGACGATGAAAGTTCCTCGTCCCAATTGGCTGGCTGTTCTAGAACCAGGCATTTAAGGATCTGAGTCAGACTACGATTAAACCGTTCGGATACCCTGCTACTTGCTGGATGAAGTGGAGAAGTCCTAACGTGTTTAATATTATGCTCTTGAAGCACTTGCTGAAATGTCTGTGCCGTAAATTCTGTACCGTTATCGGTAAGAATGCGATTTGGTACCTTCGGCAGAAATGGAAGTACCTGGTGTTTTAACTTCTGCGAAACTGTTAGACTAGACTTGTCAGGCAATGGAACAACGGAAACCCATTTAGAGAAATGATCAATAAGCACCATGCAGTACTTATTGCCTTTAAATGTTTTCGGAAATTGTAATAGGTCCATCACACATAAGTCAAAAGGGTAATTGGCCAAGATTTTAAGCATTGGCGGAGTTACTGTAGAAGAGAAAGTCTTCTGTTTCTGACAGATCGGACAACATCGCACTATATCGGAAATCACTTGGTTCACCCGTGGGTGCCAGAAATGTTTATAAATGAGTTGAATCAATTTATTTCTACCAATGTGGGCACAAGAAACATGTAAACCCAATGCTACATGCATAAGGAAATCCAAAGAAATGAGATACAACCTATCCTGTGAAGTAGTCTGGTAATACAATATGCCGTTCTCGAGAGAAATCTGATTGCAATGTCGTCGGTATTGCTGATTAACTTGACGCCAATCAAATCTATCTTGATGCTTTTGCAAACCGCGAACCATAATTCTCAAGGTTCTGTCATTTAATTGATCCTGAATAATATCTATTTCATTGATATTTGGGTCAGTTTTATTAACCCTAACAGTGTGTATTTTAGGATGGGACTTTCTTTTGTATTCAATTCCCTCAGCAATAACAACTAATTTTCTTCCTTGACGACGTACCAACTGTCTGCGGGTAAGATCTGGTAACAGTTGGTTTTCCTTTAAGGCACATGTACCCATTAGAACTACATGGTCTATCATAAATTCATGTGGAACGATGAAGAATTGTGAAGGTTGAGTAGTGAATCCTCCGGAAAAGGTCACTGTTAATTCATCGTATTGTGTAATAGGGATTCTCTCATCTCCACCGAATCCACTGCTAGCTTTCACTCCCACCTTTGCAGATGGAAATAACTCCAATGAATCCCCAAAGGTAGAGATGACTGCGGAACTGATCAGGTTTACCCCAGCTCCACTATCGATGAAACAGTCATAGTGTTGAGCAGCTTGATCGTTCAGAGTGATCCTAACAATCAAAGGATCAATGTCGGCTTGACACAGATTAATTTGTATTACCCCTTCTTCATCCCTGTTGGCCCAGTAACCATTATCAATGGTAGCCAATGAGAACACTCGAGCCTCGGGATTTTGCCTCGAAACTGGAAATGTTTCAGTGATTTTTGGAAAGGTCCGCGACTTGGTTTCACTCTTTGGAGAAATATCCATTGTGGGCAAACATAACGGGATTTACTCTTTTGTGAGTTCTGTGTTTGCAACTGCGGAAAATGCAATCTTCGTCGATTCAGCATCTGAGTGTAGATTGGAAATCTCTATGTTTTTGGAATTGTTTCCTGAGTCTTTTTCTGCAATCTGCTCCACCGGATGACTCACTTCCATGGAGGTGGCCAGTTTAAAGCTTCAGCGCCGTGGCTAACTGGCTTATCATTTACCCCCTTGCACTGGCCCTCATAATGGGATAAATCACACCATTCACACGGGTCCAAGTATCGGCGAGTAGAGCGATGATCTTCTTCCTTCCGGTTATCTGGTGATCGGTCTATATTCCTCGGCATTGGAGCGGGGTCTGTGTTTCTGGGTCTAGCATTTGATGACGATGAATTCTTCTTAATAGCTCCTGAAATGTGGTTCTGAGGAGCCGCTTTCGGAGGCGATGACCTTGGACGATTATCTGCAGTCCAAGGAGGAGTTTTGTAAGGACATTTTATTCCGGGATGGGGTCCATCACAGAATGGACATTTCACCCGCCTGGAAATAGGTGGTGATTTCTGTGGCGATCTGTATGATCGCCACTCAGTACGGATATGTCCCTTTTTCCGACAATAACTACAAATACCAAGGTATTTGTAGCATTCATACATACGATGGCCAATTTTCTCACAGTATTCGCATCTTACCTCTGCACGAGCCTTGGGTGATGAAGGCGAATATGTGGTCCTATGACGATTGTAGTTGTACGCACTGCTTCCGGTCATCATCTTGTCAGCGATTGTCTCTGTAATATTTACTTTCCTTCCGGTTGGTATTTCTGATATGCTGATTTCCTTTAGGATCAGCATCTCTAGGACTGTAAGAAGGCGATTTGCGACCTTTACTATAGTTATAGGTCTCATCCTTTAAGGCATCTATCCAACCGGTGGGATGAACGACATCGATTCGTATGGTTTCATTCAAATCTTGATCCAGCGGTTCGATTGTATCCGAAATATGGGATTTCCTTATAGGGCTCTGAGTTGGTCGTCCGTCTGAATTTGGAGTCGGAAATACTTGATCCTGCTGATATAGTGAATCAGCGAAGCTGACGATATCCTCCCACGTAACACGTGCTCGTGTATTATGTTCCCTTTGGATAATATATTCGTTTACCCGTTCCTTAAGAGAAGTTGGAAGGCTAAGAAGAAATGCATTGCGCAGAGAATTGTGCTCGCGCATGTCTAAGCCGTTATATGCCCTACGGGCTAACTGCTCTAAACGAAGAGCAAACATACGAATGCCTTCGTTCTTATGACGGTAAGCAGCGTGGTAGGCTTGAAGCCTATAATTGTCTTTCCGTTTTTCTTCTGTATGATACCAACGTATGAGGGTATCTTTCACGGAAGCATAATTTCGGACATCCTTGGTGATGAGTTTGTACAATTGGAGGAATGACCCTTCCAATTGTCGACCCAACAAACGCAACCATTGCTGAGGAGCGTTTGGGTAATTGAGGCTGCAATATCGCCTCGAATCCCGCGAAATATTCAAGGATTATCCTGGTTCTCCTCGATACCTGTATTTCCAGGATGGAGATCTTTCAACTCTTGGGAATTCTTTGCAGTAATTGGGTTAGAAAGAACAAGTTGGCTTTCTGAAAATCAGTTTCTATATAGTTCTCTTCGTCTGATAAGCTCGTTTTATAATTATTAGTATGAATGTTGAATGAGGTTGAGGTGAAAATAGTAAACAGCACCTTCTGGAATATGTGAGCAGGAACATTCCGAGATGTGGAAAAAACATTTCTGCGAATGAGTGTGGAGACTGTTGCTGTGTTATTGACGGAGAATAACCTGTCAATTGATGAAAATCGGAGGGGAAACTACCTCAGATTTGAACAGGATAGACCAATGTTCATGTTTTGAGGTGTGGAAAAATGCAGAAATCCATTCTTGTTCACTTGGTGTAAATTCATTCAGCGGCTGGGGAAATTCATTTGCTAGAATCCGATATAATCTTCCCCAAAAGATAAGATTAGGTCGAGAAATAACCTAGATAAATTAACCCTGGGTTCTAAATTCATAATTGTGGAAATCCTTGAAGTAATTTATCTGGAAATCAACGAGATGTTCAATTGCAAGGATATTCATTTTTGATTGAGTGGCTGACTACCGAGATATCATACTTATGTTGCATCCGTGTCCTTGATCCTGTAGCTCTACGCTCTCTCTAATACTCTTAGAGATCCCTTCTTTTTAGCGTAGTGTACTTCATTCTTGGGCATGCTCGAAAAATTCTTATGCGCAAGACTCCATTGAGTGTTACTGTCTGTAATGTTAAGTGACATTAAAACCAACGTTTCTAGCCTTATCTACCCCTACATCAGAATAGTCTACCTGAGCTAAATTGTCAACTCTATCCCTAACACTAGCTCTAGCACTAGTACCAAAATCTATATCCGGTTACCTCTTTTTATCCTCCTCTAGGAAAGCTTGCATTGCTTCCGTTCCTGATCCCATAAAATCTTTAGTAGGATCATCCATTATGACTTACTTCTTTACTTCTTACTAGGTCACTGCAATAGATAGAGGAAAGAAAAGAATGTAGAGTTAATAACAGGGAGAAAAGTGTTTACAGTTAGATAAGAATAAATTGTTGTTTTTCAAATACAACCACCTGTTTGTGGAAATATACGAAATCAGCGAAATTGCTGAGATGAAAATAAATGAAATA
>JABUQX010031703.1:35000-60000 GCA_015478945.1 Trachelipus rathkii
AGAAGATTATAGAACTACGTAAGTCTTTACGGCTAAATGTACTTTTCAAAGCTTGTTTCTCTATTAAAACCCTATAATTCCTTTGTTTTGATGGATATTTCATTTTTTACCTGTAGCTTCGGTATTTAACTTCGTTTAACTTGTCAAAATTCTAGAAAGGAAAGCCATACCATCAGTTGTCTTTCTTTAATGAAATTGGTGAGAACTGTGGTCAGCGTGTTGAAGAAATTTCAATCTGTTTCAAAAGGTTTATAAGAATCGTTTGGTAAAACATTCCTTTAGAAAGCACCTAAACTCCGTGTGTGCATATATCGTGGTCAAATTCTCGTCTTTCTTTCAACAAAGCTGGCGAATAAACGATCCCTTTCAATTAGACTGGAAGTTTCATTTCATTGACGGCACTAATGAACACAATAAGGAACTCATATAATCTCCTCTTAAATTTTTATCAATAATTTGACGTAATGACATACAATGAACAGTCATAGTACCCTGACACAGCTTGCTTTAATTGTGCACTAAAACGGCGATATCACCAGTCATAGCTGCAAGCACGCGGTAGCAACATGCAAGAATGGATTAGAATAAATGAATGAATTTTTTCCGTTTAAAATAACTAAAAGTAATGGAATATAAATAGCACTTTAGTCGTCATGGGAAGACTTTAAGGGAAAACAGCATTTCTTCATTTATCTCGCCAGTTTTTCATTATAAACGAACTATGCAATAAAAAGCTACATTGATCAACTGGGTTGTGTAACTCGTCAATCCTGTCAATTGCATAACTGGTGTTTTTCTAATATCTTACAAGTTGATCTTCAATATAGAGGCCATCTCATCGAATCCTCCTCGGAACTGACAATGCTCCAAGGTAGCGTCTTAATTTACGGGTTCTTGCACTGGGAAATTGGTCAGAGTACCCAGTATTACCTTAAGCTGGAAAAGTCAGTAGTGTTTCTCCAATATTATGAGGCTTGCCACCACACTTAGCAATCACCAAAGACACTTTTGTTTAAAAAGCAAGAATCCTTATAATATTGTCGTAAAGGGTGTCAAGGGCCCCCTACAAGGGGGTTCTCCCTTTATACTTCCTCTTTATGTCTTTGAAGAAAGAAATCAATAGACCGAGTTGACATATCTTGGTGAATTTTTGTCAGATGTTCCTGTATATCATCATGAGATTTATTTGTCTTCTCACATAAATGGCACATTGGCAATTTTTCATTCGATGGAAATGGAAGAAATCATATTTCAGATGCTCTGATGAATATTGCTGGAACGGGTCTTTTCCTTGTAGACATAGGTAATACTCACTACACTTCACACGAAAACACATCCAAACCATGAAAAGGTTTTACTATACTAGAAGCTTAAGGCATAATTTAAAAAAGTAGCCAAATTTGCGAAAAAGTAATGCAGCGGCATCTCTGCCTTAGCGTGAGTGTTTGGAGGGTATCTGTAGTTTTTTCTGGAAGCTTCTGGGCAACTTTCCAGCATTCGAAGTCATATATAATAGTATATATATAGTATATATATATAATATATATATAATATATATATATATATATTATATATATATAATATATATATATATATTTATTATATACCATAAAATAATTACAGTATTGAGGGGAGAATGTCACTTTTTTAATTCAGTAATATTTTTGGTAAATAAAAACATTTTTCAATTAGAGAAAGGACTTTAGTATGAAATAGAATATATTAACTATATAAAAATTTAAGAATATGTTAAAGAGCCTCCGTCCATAGCCCTTTCCGGCCCATTTATAAAAAAAACCATTCCAAATTGGAAAAATTTCTAAGACTTGGTGAATCTCGTAGAATTAATATAGAATTTGGATTTAGATGCATATGGAATATTTTAACATTTTCCATGTAAAAAATTTTAAAATAAGCTTTATTTTTAAAGTTAGTTTTTTCGATTTCTGGGTAAAACACGGCGGGCAGGAGGAAAACCGGTCAATAATAAACTTAATAAAAATCTCAATTTTTTTTAGTTTTTATAAATATTTTATTAGTTTTTTTATGTTTGGTCGAAGCTATAAGACATTGTTTAATGTTTTTTTCTATACTATCTTCTTCTATTATGTAAGTAAAAAAATGCAATACGATAATATATATTTTTTTTACTGAAATTGTTATGTTTTGGTAATATAAAGTGCCTTTTTTGTTATTAAGTGTAAATTATTAATTGTATTATATTAATAATTATTAAAATTGATTGTCATAATTTTAAATTATACATATGAAATTTTTTTTTTTTTGGTTAAGTTATGGTGAAATGTGCGTTACAAATACTCGTTAATATCGAAAGTGTCTCTATTGTGTTAATGTTATAAAATAGTTATTATTATTGAATATATTATTATTATATCATTATTATTATTATTATTATTATTATTATTAAAATTTGATTGTCATAATTTAAAATTATAATATTGTAAAATTTTTTTTCATCAAAAAGTTCACGTGAAACTTCGTTCGACCTAGGCCTACTCGACAATAAAATCCCCAGCCCCTCCAAAAAACAATGCATTATTATTATTATGTATTAATTTATTATTATTATATTATTATTATTATTATTTATTATTTATAATTATTATTATATATTGAAAATTAATTAAAAATGATTTTTATAATTTAAATTATATATTATTGAAATTTGTTTTCTCGTGGCAAAAAGTTCACGTAATGGCTATGTATGATTTAAGTACAAATATACTACGCGAAAGTTTAAAATAGTACAAAATATTATTATTATTATTATTAGAAAATTATAAAATTATTTCATCTCTTTTTTTTTTTTTTTTTTAATTTTTTTTTTGCATAATTAAAAAAATAAAATTTTCATTAATTTTTGTAAAAATCAACATTGCAAGATGTTAAAAATTTAACTAAGGATTAGTTTTTAATATCCAAATTTAAATTCTATAACATTATTAATATCTATTTAAATTTAAATTACAATTAAAATTAGTTTAGACAAGCACAAATCAAATAATATTTAATGACAGTTTTTCCCAATGCCACTGACCAGTTTTTCATTAAAAAGTAATTTTTTGAAAAATGGAATTTTCAAAAAAAAGTTTTAAATATTATTTACACATTTTTTAGTTTCATTTACCATTCATGCAAGGAAGCTAAAGTGAGAAAAAACTAAATTAAATATATATGTAACTTCAAATTTCAATTTTTCATGATTCATTAAAAAAAAAAAAGGCTGAATTTTGACCGGTTTCCCCCAATTTACGGTATATATATAATATATATATTATATATTATATATTAATAATAATTAATATATATATATCTATATTAATACTTATATATTTATTATATATATATATATAATATTATATATATATATATAAATATATATATAATAATTATTATATATATAAATATATAATAAATTGAATTAATTTTATTTTGTAATCTCCCCCTTACCACCCCTGCCTCAAATACCGCCCCCTGGAATCTCGTTATCGCCAGCGGGCGGTACTGCCCCCGTTGAGAACCACTGATCTAGCGTATTCCTGCCTATTCCTTTATTACTTTTGTTCCTAGTCTCATGATATTGTTACTCCTATTTTGGGATCATCCGCCGCTCTGGCACCCGGGATATTCCCGATTATCACGTCATAAATCGCGTCCTCTAACATTAATGCTTCGACTTCCCCAGTATAAAATGGTGTCTCAACGTGAATTTTTGCGATAATAACTTCTCTAACGGTAATGTCTACTAGCATCATACGTAGCCTTTTTCCCATTAATTGTTTATCATCTACAAATTTTCTCTTGCTGTCGCATCCTGTATCGCATAACACATTCCCTGCGATTCCATTTATGAGTCCTTCCGCTATGGGCATATTTCCCTCTTTGTTGTTATATTTATTATGAGCTGCCCTGGCGCAGGCGGATCTTATAAATGAGATGACCTTACCACTGGCTAATACTAACTTATCATTGGCTTTTACGCAACTTAAGATATCGTCATCATCCGCTAGCTCACATTCCTCAATACTTATACATGAAGCTGCTCTTTTTTACATCCCTGGGATCCTCATTACTATTCATGGAGATGGAAGCAGCCCCTTTCTTGACTGGGTGTTCTCTCCAGCCTTTCATATGATCGTATTCCTTTTTATAGTAGTTTTGTTGAGGATATTCTCCTTTCATTAATGTCCCACTTCATTTGAATCTTTATCATTGTTTCTATTCCCACGAAGCTATATTGCCACGATACATACTAAAAATCATTCTCCACCACCACAATACATGTCCGTTCCTTAACAACAATACGCTTATTAAATACACACTAATGTTGTACGACCTTAATAGAATACCATTTATCTATTTAATTCCATCAAGACTAACATCCTAGATATGTATAAAACATAAACAAAAAAATACCAACGAAAAAAACAATAACAGAAACTAAAATAAAGATTTCTATTGCTGGTGAATGAAATTTTTTGTATATTGATTTTTTGGTTCTTTTTTTTTTTGTTTTTTTTATTATTTGTTTGTATTTCCTATATTTATATGCTGGCGTGCGTTCTCTTCTCTCCCTGATATTGCTTTTTGCCCCTGCCCCCTTCTCGTTGTTGGCTTTCCCCTTTTTCTCTCCTGCGCTCTCGTTTTTCCGTTTCGCCCCTGGTTTCTCTTGCATTAATCTAGTCCCCCCTTCCATACCTCCCTAGCCCCTCCCCCAAATCTCTCTCACCCACTCCGCCCCTCTCCTCTTCCTCGTCCCTACTATCCCCTCCCCCGTCCCGGCTCCCCCTTCCCCCCTCACGCCCCCCCCTTGCTTCTCCCCCCTCTCCCTGCCCCGCCCTTCCGCCGCGATGCCACCTCTGGACTTGTTTATTTCCCTCCGAGCGCCCCCTCCCAGAATATCCTGCATTCCCTCCTGAACCCATGCGACGCAAGAAATCAGCTCTACATCAGAGAACAACACAGACCATCGAAAGTAACATCATATTGATGTCAAGTTTACAGAATTACAAAGATCGAGTAAAAAAAATTTGAACTTCTAAATATTCACTTCCAATACTTTAATAGAACCGCCCTGGATGGCAACTAAATAGATTCCTATGCAAAACCTAATATGCAAAATCAACCTCTTGTTACAAAATCTTAAAACACAGACCACCAACAAATCAGGGGAGTTCAACAAGAATAGTCATAAAGCAGGTCCATCTAAGCATTGAAAATAATAGTCTGTATACATATACATAGTAGGGGGGAGGTATTTTTTTAAAAATTTAAATGTAATGGAATATAAAGTTAAAGTGATTGTGTAGAATTATAAACATAAAATGCTATGCAATTTCATAATACCACCTGCAACTAAGGGATTTTTCACACACACAGAATTCACACACCACATATTAATATTAATATATATATTTTATATTAATAATTATATATATATAAATATATATATATATAATAGGGTATTGCATATCAGTAATATATAAATAATATATTATATAATATATATATATATATATATATTATATTTAATATATAATTTCAATATCTCTATTCTTTCGGAGATATCTGTACTGAAGGTATGGTTTTGTTATTAGAAAGGTCATGTAAAATGTGAATTATCATTTAGATTTTAGGGAGATAAACCCCATTTTTAACTGACATAGATGAACTCTATACAATCTCTTGTTCCAATGGATCCATGTAAAGTGACTCATTATGGATTCTGCTTTAATCTATTTTTAATTGGCCCCTGGTACCGTATTCCTAAACTATCAAGGTCAAGTCCCCAGGCAATGTACTTTAGTTATACTAGTTACATGGAATAGGGAATAATTCGGGATGCTTCTTCCAAAGTATTAATTTGGTCGCAAGGAAGTTATTTTGATGATTATCAGTGCTTTCCTGATCTAAAAATTAGGAGGAGTTTTGGCAGTAGGCAAATGAATTAGATTTATACAGTTAGAACAACTTTGAAGGTAGTTGTATATCCAAAGATTAGTATTAGCTATAGAGACAATCTGCAAATACTTGGAGTATGTCCGATTTACCATTCAGTACTATTCAATTAGAAGATGGATAGAAGGAGTTCATAGATATGTTTGATATTAACAGGGTTCACACTTTCGGGAAAGTCGGGAATGTCAGGGAAAGTAGGGAAAAAAAAAATTGGTCAGGAAGAGTCAGGAAACTGTGGTTTTAAAATATGCTCGATAAGTCAGGGGAATTCCCAAAAAAACATGAAAAGTTCAGGGAAATTTTTAAAAATTCCAAACATATGAAGAATGATCCATGAACCATTCTACATATTTTGATATACTTTTTTTTCTACTGTAGTAATTGTGTGAATAGAGATGATTTTGAATAAGTAAATTAAAATGGAGGGTGAGGAAATGACATTCCATGAATATACTTCTATCCTGGTTTCTTTCTATTTTTAGTTCACTATAACCTAATATTCCTCCTATTCTGTTCGTAGAAGTTTTTCCATATTCTCCTTTCCGATGAAGGGATTGTATATGGAGTGTTAAGACGTGTATGATTTACTGATATATTAATCTGTTTATAGTCTTTTTTCTTTTAGGAATTATACTTTTGAGGTGTTTTTTTTTGGGTTGACGAAGGATTTTGAATTTTATAGTATTATAAACGTATTATATAATTTTTTATAAAATGACTTCAAGCAAAAAAAACCTTAACTTTAACGACAGTGGTTGGACATCAAACTGAACCTTGGTTCATTTCTGTTCACAGATTTACAGTGTCTCGTACTAAATATTAAGATTTCTTAAGCCCAGTAAAATGCCTGCTACAACATCTAAGCTTTTTGCATTAGATTACATGACACTTGAATGCCAGACTGTGCTGATCAAAAATGACAGAAAAGATATTAAAAGATATCCCTCTGAGTAGCAAGCCTTCCAAATGGCTCCATCATTGGATCTATATAGTTTTTCATTCAGCAAAAAGGAAACAAGATTTTGATTTTATTTCTAGAGGCATGTACAGCAATAACTGAATCACAGATCCTGTTGAAAAAAAACATCACTAATACTCTACTTTGCAGTGAATCTCATTCTACCCTCGAATTAAAATTCAAAATATTTTTTGATGGTGATTGTATCTACAAGACTTGATCGAGTTTTTTTCTCTATTGCCACCTGAGACAATGTTATCGAGTTGTGGCAAATTATTAATTAGGTACTGATATTTTCGCATCGGAAATGCGAACAGTGGATAGGAGGGTTTTCTTATTTAAAGTCAATTTTGTGGAGATTGTCTGATAAGAACAGATAGTGTCTGATTGTTCCTAAAGATATCAGTGCAATCAATTCTATAAGATCCATGAAAGTATTTCATAAGTCTATCATCCTAAAAAATGTTTGACAAATTAAAGCTGCCCATTATGAAGATATGAATAACATTCTCAAAGAGTCAAAACAGAAAGAAAAAAGAAGAGAACAAAGAAAAAGGTTGAAAAAAGAATATTATCATACAGATCAATAAACTTGAAAAGCAGAGAAAGATGTTAAAACTGAAAGCTTTAACAGAAGAAGCCGCTATAAAATCAAAAAATTCAAATGCTGATAAAGAAAAGTTAATCTATAAATCTCCCATTTAGAATTTTGTGATTACGTGGACGCTATTCAACGTCCCGTCTAGGCTAATTAATGTAACTTTTACATTTATTTTCTTTGTAAAATAAAACGTTTTTTTTGGAAAAAGATAAAAAGAAGGAGTGCTTGGACGGCCTATGGAACGTATAGGCTATTACTAAAAAAAATATTTTTTTTTAAATTCCATATTTGAGCAATGTAATATTAAGTAATTTTCATAATTTTAATGTATTGAACCTGAAGTAATAGGCTGCAATAATGAATTATAGATATTTTATACACCAAAATAACGAACACGCTCTGGTCAGGGAAAATTTGCAGATTTGGTCAGGGAAAGTCAGGGAAAGTCAGGGAAATCAAATTCAAAATTTTAGTGTGAACCCTGTATTATTAATTTGTAAAAAAGTTTCAAACTCGGGACCTCTAAACTCTCTTGCATTATCTGACAACAATCTAGAAGAATAATTGGCAAATAAGGAGATACTTACACTGAAAAACTAGGCTGTTACCAAGAGATGTATGCTTGCGATTCGATAAGGAAACGCTGCTTCCACTTGTTAGGAGATCAAGTCGAAGACGAAACATAATTTTCCCCTACAGATTTGGTAATTGTAATAGATCAACAGCCACCAACTCAAAGGGATATCTTGTATTGATTTTTATAGTAGGAGGGGCATGAGATATGTTAGAAACTTTTGCCAGCTGGCATTTATAACATGACATAGAAATTTCATGACAGATATTTCGCAATTTAGGATGCCAGATAATCCGTTTTAATAAAGCATGAAGTTTACTTTGACCCACATGTATAAATTCGTGGTGGTTAATTATAGCAACGTGCACTGCAAAGGAGAAAGAAACCACATAATGATATTGGTCATTTTGATTTCTATGTATAATGTGATTGTCTATCACCGATAAAGAATTTCTAGCAAACTTAAATAATTTTAAAGGACCCAAAAATGGTTGTTGTCTTAATATAACACCTTCAATCTCTTCAATATAGGATCTTGTAATTGTCATTGCACAATATAGTCCATCAATATCTCAAAGGAATCTTGTGATGTTCTAATCATAGAAAAATTGTGAACGAAAAGTAACTTGAGCAATTTATATTTTACTTCCTCCCCACCAGACTCAAACCATTCAATTGGAAAATCATTTAACTCTGAATTTTTCTCATCATCTACAGCTTCTGCAAGGATCATATTTATTTCTTTTGAAGGTACTGACTTCTCTGTACAATCAATAGTTAATAACGCCCCTTTTGCCGAGTCTGGTTGTATATTTTTGTTAAGTATTAATAGATTATAGTGGATGCCACTTATACAGAATAAATAACACACATCCAAATAGTTTGAGTCACCAAAGCATAACGGATACATTTTACTATAATACACAAGAACTCTTGTTTAATGGAGGGTGGTGAAGGCATCTATACTGTGTACAAAAAGGTAATTGTCCAGGATACCTGGTCAATTGTAATTGTTTCAATACTTGATTAGCCTCTTTAGTTTTTCCAGTTGGTAAATGATACTTTGATCGATTGGCCAATAATTCATCCACAATCTCTCTCCGCTCTTATTTGAGAATGCGATGTCTGGTTACAGTATAGGAACTGAGAGAAACACCTAAACAAGGAATCTCCCTCACCTGACATCTTCACTTCACTAAACCCCTCAGGAGGCTCTGTTGAGTACATTTCATTATCTTGTTCCGATGGTAATTGAAAAGGCGTCATTGATAACACATCAGCGACTATGTTCTCCTTTCCAGGTACTTAATATAGCTCATAGTCTATATCGTTGAGCTCATCTAATGTTCTCGCCACTCTTTGATTAACTAGGGGCATGTTTTGTAAGAATAACAAAGGCTTATGGTCTGTAAAAATAAATACTTTAATGCGATACAGAAATGGTTTCAAAAAACGAACAGCCCATCGAATAGCTGCAAGTTCTCTTTCGGTGGTACTATACCCACGTTGAGCTTTGGAGAAGACAGTAAAGATATAGGCAATGAGGTTTCGTTCACCCTGCTGTAATTGACTGAGACATGCTCTAACGCCTATTTCTGAAGCATCAGTATGCAGTAATAATGGAGAAGCGTCATCAGATCTATCAGGATAAGATAACAGAGGTGGAGAAGTTAAAAGGTTTTTAAGTTCCTCAAAAGCGTGGTGACATTGTTCAGCCCATGGGACATTTTTAGGATATTTAAGTAGGATATTTAAGTAGATCAAATAAAGGTTTAGCAATTATAGAACAATTTGGAATATGCCTTCAATAAAAATATAACCTAATCCTCATGAACTGTCTAATGGTCACGATACACTTAGTTTTGTTTGAGATACTTCAATAATTCCTTCAAGAGTCTTTTCTAAGGGTTTTAAGCCATGATGGGAAATTATATGACCTAGAAACTTACTTGACCTCTGTTCTCAAAGAGGATAACTCAATTATTAGACTCAGGTTTATTTAAGTTTTATCCTGCCCACCTATCTATTACTAAATGCTATTAAATATCCAATACATCAGTCCAACTTATATTAGTCTAGACATGACGTAAATCTTTTTTTATAAAAGTATTAGAATAAACAACGTCTAAGTTTCATCAACCTGTAGTGAAAAATAGGCATCTGTTCAAAATTGTAAAATAGGCTTGCCGTTCACTTAGGATTAATGTTGACAAGTATTATCGCAATTAATAAATTATAAAAATCCAAAAAATTTATGATTAATTATTATTTATTAAAAATTCATTTAAAATGCGGTTTACTGTGAGTGACAATAAACCAAGGATATTAAATGTTTAATTAAATAAGTACTACCCCATTATCTTATGAGTTAAAATAAACTCCTTAAGGATAAGATATTAAATATACTATAGTTTATAAAATATATTTAATAGGGTCACTGTATAATTTATAAGAATTTTTATATAATCTAAAATCATATAATAATTATATCTCGCCGTATAATTTAATTTCTTTTTAATATATATACTAATATTATATTATTAAAGGAATATATAGGCCACAATGCACAACTGCATTGCTCGTTGGAAAGTAGCAGGGCTGTTCTTTAATCCAAAGGGCATTCAAAGAAATTCCCAATGGGCCAAAGGTGTTGAGAATGCCGTTTTTTTCGATACTATCTTTCTCCATTTCCACCTGGTAATATCCCTTAATAAGATCAATAGGGGAAAAATATTGCATCCCCTGTAAACTGAATTATGTATCGATTAGATGGGGAATAGGGAAAGCATCTCGTTTAGTGATGGAGTTTAATTTTCTGTAATCGATACACAATCTCATAGTACCATTGGGTTTACATATAGGAACTATAGGTGCAGAATGTGTTGAATATGACCTTTGGATGATTCCATCTGCCTCCAATTGTTCACAAACCTTTTCGTCTTCATACAATATTGGTCCCTGAGTCTTCTAACGGGCACACTCACCGGATCGTCTACGAAAGTGTCTGTAGAGTGTTTGAGGATACTTGTGCATCCCACATCAGCATCACCCAAACTTAAAGCATCAGGATATTGCATTAATAGTTGTAAAACTTGCTCCTTTTGATCGTCTGATAATTCAGTTTTATCCAACTCAATAAGCTTTTTAAAGTGTCAATCTAGTCATTATATCTGCATAGGTATCTTTATGGCTCAATTGAGTGTAAATTTAATCTACATATTATCCACAGTAATCACATAATTAATTTTGCCTTTTTGTAATAGGATGAATAAGTATCCCTGTGAAAGAATTAACCCTTATTTTAAGATTAATTGATATTCTAGCAAAGTTGATAAAACTAATAAAAATTAAGAAATAAATATGAAACCTACAGAAAATTAGGAAAAACCTGCATTAAAATCGGTTATAAAAAGTGTTAGTTTACTAGGGAGTTGATAAAAATAAAGAATTTATATCTACTATATGACTATTTGTATTAATAGGAACCAATACACAAGTAAAAGGGGGAATAGTTATGTCCTTTTTAATAGTAACTTTTTCTTCTGCATTGTTTTCTTTCCACAGCCGGATATCTTTTGTTACTACAGTGATAGTGTTGGTTTCTTTGTGCCTCACAATGGATAAACCCATGTAGCTCTTAACAGTCTCTATATAGTTTCTTCTATAATAAATTATAATATCCGATTACCTCTTTCATATTCTACATTGGTAGCAAATTTTTGTTCATCAACTACCACAAACGTGTTAGGGGATGTGGTAATAGTATTTGATAACTGAAGTTGTAGAGTGATTTCTCCTAAAACAAGAAAAATAACGGTGCCTATACCACTAACTCCGGTATATTGACTGGCTTGCAACTGAAATTTCTCCGCATCTAACAACAATGAATTAAGGCTTTTAATAAGGTATGAATTTTAAGCCTTTATTCGTGAAGTAAAAATATTCAGATTTTTGTTCGAGCGAAAGCCTAACATGTTTTGCAATCCTCGGAGGAAATTAAAAGAAATAGCTTTTTAAAGATTGGTGGGAGTTCTTTTGTGCTTAGGCCTATGTGGGATGGTGTTCGAAGTCCCCTGACCTGTTCAAAATTGCATTTCAAAGTTCAGTAAATAGATTAGGAAAACTACCCTCCATAAACGTTTTCTTATACTACTTCCAAATTTTAGGAGCTTTGAATAGTGATAGAATATAGGATAAGAGACTTCAATTAACTATATATTAATCATTGTGATTCCTTCTTTCTTCGTCTTACGTGGACTGATATCTATACTAATTCATTAAAAGTAGGTGCGAAGGCACTCTATGTACTATAATATATATTCAATATACAGTGATATTTATAATTCGTCAGAAATACAACACATTCACTTCGCATGGAACCATTATTGCGATAAATTAGTGACCCTATGCATAACTCTCACAGATCTTTATTTTGAGTGTTCTTTGAGTTTAAAGATTTCTAGAACTCAATATGTATATACCTAAAAAAATAGGTTATCTCTGTAGTAGGTTCAGAGACGCACAGAGCTTTTTAGTTATTCCTCGTTTGGGAAAACTTAAATTCATCTACTTAGATAGTACTAATTTTTGTGGAATTATATAAACAATCGAGATTCTCTAGAATGTCCACTACCTTAGCAAATGTGACATACCTGAGTCATTAGTTTCACATTGATAACCTCACTCTGGCTAATCGCTTAGGACACGTCCTAAATTGAAATAACTAATATGACCCTTATTTAACACATCATAAATAACATTTGTTTTTAAACACATAGCAAATCATACCTGCGCACAGTGTCCCCTCTTTTCACTCAGAAATATCAGGTCTATATTAGAGTGCCTCAATTGAATCATCCCTGACATCATGCCAGGCTCTCTTATTACAATATATTCTCAACACACACTAGACTGAAGCTAGACTATGAGATATCTGATTGGTTATTAAGGTATAGTTATAAGTTGTGCACCCTTTGTTAACTGGTCATGTATTAGCATCTACTTCGATAGGGAATCTGTTCTATTTAATATTATGACAGCAACAACACAGCATAATAAGAGAACAGAACTAGTAGTAGGCATATTAGAGGAGGTAATGAATTCTTATATCAGCATACTCGTACCTGACGCGTGACGAGGAATTACACTATACAGTGTATGAGGAGAGAGTACTAGTATCGAGAATTATTGGGATTTATTGTAGAGTGAAAAACTTGCGGGAGGAAAACGATTCTGAGGAGATGGAGAATAACCATTAGACCAAGAATAACCTGGATGCAATGATGGCATTGTCCACCCTTGTTCATTATTTGATGGAATATAATGTTGTTGAGTCATAATAGGAACCATCGGAGTGAGATCTATGACTTCTGGTTGAATGGTCATGGGAAGATTCTTATTTTGGAGTTCCGACGCAGACACAGCTGATTGTTCTGTTGCTGAGATGTCGTTTCAAGGAAAATTTTGATCGATAAGCTTTACTAGCCCATCCCAGGAAAGAAAAACACCCCCCATAGACTATTCACAAACCAGCATGAGTGAATTCACCTGATCCTGGATAGGCTTCGGCAGGCTAATAATAAGTTTTTCCCTTAACACTTTCATGGTGCTCACATCAGATCCTGGAAATGCTCGTTCCGTCAATCTTTGTAAACGCAAAGCGTAAAGTGGAGTAGTTTAAATGTTCCCTAAACCTTTCAGTTAGTTCCTTTTTTATGGTTGTGTAACTTGCATTTGTTTTCATTAATACATCATAGACCTGTTTTATATCACCCTCCAAATGCAAACCTAAATAAGTTCGCCACCCATCAGCGGTAGAACTTGGATATGTGGAAAAGGCATACTCCTCAGATCTGTTTAGGAATTGTGGAAATGGCTCTCCATTTTCCAAACAATACTTTCCCATGGGAATCATTTTTCGGTTTTTTTGTTGATTCATAAGCATTTGCATCATGTGTGTTAATAATTCCAAGGTTTGCTGATTTTGCTTTAATAGTTCTTTTAAGAGGGCAGCATTTTCCTGAATTTGATTCTGTTGTGCCATATTCCATTGCATAGGTTGTGTGTGTTGCGTTATAAAGGGCTGCTGAAATCCAGATGATACTGGGACTTTTCGTAGAGGCACAAATTCTGTAGTGGCAATAGGCAGCTGAGAAACACCCATTCCAGGTGCATCTCATTCATTAAGGGATTAGCTATAGAAACCCCCACTGGCAAGCTCATTTGTGATACCGTCACCGATACTGGAGGAGAAGTCGTAATTAAGGAGGGCACTGAACCTGTCGAGTGTGCTGAATCTAAGTTCAACACCCCTGAAGACTAAGCGAAACCGAGTTGGGACAATATAGTTTGGATATAGTCAGATGTCATCAAGGATGTCGCCTGTCCAGCCAACATCTCTGATGAATCAGATATGGATATAATGGGATCACACGCCGTCATCTTTACGTCCGCGTTCGTACCTTTCGCAAAATTAGATTTCTGTTCCGACATTTTTCATAATTGGATAGTATTGATATATATGGATATATTGATATGTTATTAAAAAATTATTTGGAAAAGTTATTGCATATCTCTCTTTTGCTTTATAATTAGATACTCTAAGAATATACAAGAGCAAAGAAAGAAAGAACTGGAGTATATGACGATCAAGTCCTGAGGACTTGCGATTATGCAGAGATTAAAAAAATATATGATTAGATAGATAGAAAGACAGAAAGGAAAAGGTAGTGTACCGGAGCAAAGGGTAGTCTCAAAACCAACTAGCTTTGCTACCATAAATGTTGGAAAAATTTTAATGGAATGATTAATTAAGGAATAAAAAAAAATAGCTGGTTTACAACTAAATCTGAAACAAAAACTCACAACACAATTAGAAGAGGCAGAGTCCCATTCCAGAGTAGTAGCTTGTAGCCATTAACAAGAAGACTCCACAGTCATCAAACACGCCACCTTGTTGTTTTGAGAATGAATCCTGTATCCACTAAGCGTCATTAAGCGAGAACTAAGAGAGTCTCACACACCATGCAAATAAAACATAAAGAAAGATCAATAATAGAACAAAAACAATTTAAGAAAATGATTGGCAAGGGAAAAGGGTAAAATAATTACCTCAAAGCTTACATGGACGGTGAACGTGCATAAATCAAGCATAAATCAAACACAAGAATTTTTAAAATGATGCATTATTTTATGAGGTGAGGTAAAGCAATGTCCTATCAATTTTTATTTAAAAATATAGTATGGAATATAATCGTAATTTTAATATAAAATAATCAATCATTTAATATAAGAATAAATCATTCATTTTATGACTAGCCAACCAAATTTAAGTACTATGATATATAATATACCCCAAAATTATAATAACTCAACCTTTCCCCCTATTTTATCCTGTCGCGTCGATTAATGAAATAGTATCAGTAATAAGCACATATGTATATTAACATAAAGACAATTGCAAAAAAGATATAGTTTTGTTTGTAAAATAATTATAAACATTATGTATATTAATCTCCAATAAGCACTTTTATATAACTCTTACATATATATAATATATACTATGAATATTACATTATATATATATATATATATATATATATACATAATATAATATAATATATATATATATATTTTATATATAAAATTATATATATATAGAATAGATATATTTTAATATATTTATAAATTATTAATATATAATATATTTATATTATGTTATAATTCTAAAATATAATATATCTTAATTCAAAATAACCTATAAACGATAATATTAGTATGCTAGATTTGGAAGTAGGGAGAGCCTGAGCTCATTCTGAGTCAATCAAAAGCCGCTAAGGCCTGCCTCATTTAACCGCATTTTTATCTTAATTCCACAAGTGTGTCCGAATCGTCTTCCTCTCTCGTCTCTCGATCATGCTCTCTTCTCCTCTCTCTCTCTCTCTTTTCTTCTCTCTCTCTCTCTCTCTCTCTCTGGTCTCCCTCCTTTCTCTTATCATCTCTCTCTCTCTCTTCTCTCTCCTCTCTCTTCTTCTCTCTCTCTCTCTCTCTCTCTCTCTCTCTCGAAGTTTTCTCAAAAGAGGAGGCTTGCTGTTCAAATGTTCAGAAGGGTGACGCTGATTGTAATAGCGGAAGTATAATAAAAGCTTTATGCTTTATGTAAACACCATTCTGTATAGAGAAATTCGTCCATTAATGAGGATCTTTAGCCTCCAAGATAAGACGATATCGCGAGATTATAGGAAATTTGTTGAGCACACTCAGGTTTAATATTGGTATTGTTCCTAAAACTCTATTGTATTCACTAATATACTATAATTTACAGTTCCTTTAATAGTATCAAATTTATCAATCGAAAAAGTGAATTGTTTATCAGATCACCTTCATTACCAATCAGACTTTTTAATCTAAATCACACACAGCGCAGTTATAAGATTTTCTCACAGACCTATCCTCAATACATACCCAAATAAACTGTCACTTTCTGGAGTACAATGAAAAAAAATAGCTCCTCAACTAAAACTTTCCACTTTATGTGACCAGATGAAGGTAGATTTAAATTCAATAGCTTCCTAACCAAAAAACTTGAATTAAAATAACCTATCATTAATGTCTTGCAAGTAAACTTTGTATTTTAATAATTACTATTTAGTTTTGCATTACTTTATTGTCAAATAATTCCTCCTAATTATAAAAATTCTTACCTCCGGATTAGGCCAGAGGTTTTTCTAATGAGTAGAGAAATCTTTGCAATGGAACTGGAGAACAATCTTTGAAGGGAAATAAAATGGAATGAACAACTCAACAGAGGTTCTCTTCTTTTTGCTTAAAATTTAAGAACGAAATAATTAATACTCACAATTCACAGTGACTAAATGATATCTTCCACATATATTCAGTTGCCTATCAATATTAACAAACTATACCTTTGTGTATGAATCAGTGAGATCAATATTCAACAAATCTCTGATAAAAGAATCATATCTATACCTAGACTCATAAAATAGAAACTTAGAAAAGATCATGAAGAAATTTGGATATGTACAATATATATCTGATATGTTATATAAACCTTCACAGAATGAAATTATATGTACTATATAATATTATAGTATATATGAATATATATTACCTGGATATTGACTATATAAAAATTTAGCTAGTGATTATTCCTAATATATAATAAATATTATATATATTAAATAATACACAAATTAGTATAGAAAATAAATATTAATATTACTTCATAATATATAATCTTAAAAAAAGTAGTAAAATATATATTGAAACCTAGCATACGCGGATATACCTTCGATTGGTACCAACAGGTATCGTTGGAGTTTTAGAGTCGATATATTTTGAAAAGGATGAAAGAGTATTTGAGGAATTTGTTCATTAGTAGTATTTATCCGTATCAGTAATATAATTTTTTGTCACTCTGATACTTTAATCGCTTTACACTAGTCTCATATTTGTAATTCTTTAAATTAATTAAGTTTTTCCAGTTATAACTAAATTTTTATGATCTTATATTATATTAATATTAATTATATATTTAAATATTACCTAATAAATATAATTATTATTAATTATATATTATTATATTAATTATATATTCTTATAATTATATTATTAATTATATAATTAATTATTATACTTTAATATTATTATTAAATTATTTCTAAATTAATTATTTAAATTTAATTATAATATTTATATAATATATATAATTATTATATTATTATATTAACAGTATAATAATCTTAATATTATATTATTATATATTTATATTTAATTTTATTATATATTAATATTAATTATATTAACTTATTAATTATTTATTATTAATATATATTATATTTATTATATATATTTTATATTATTTATTTATATTATTTTATGGATAAATTATATTAATATTATTTATATTAATTATTATAATTATAATATATTATTATAATATAATATTATAGTAATTATTATATTTATATTATATAATTAATTAGTAATATTATTAAATTATTATTTATTATTATATACTTGTTATTTTAAATTTAAATTTATTATATTATATTAATATATATAATTTAATTTATTATTTATATTATTATTTTTATTTATTTTATTTTATTTTCAATTTTTTTATTTATCTATCATATCTAATCTAAGTACATATTCCACGATCCATGTTCCCATTGGATGTGCAGTGTGGGGTTGTATGTTTGAGATGTATTGTGAGAGCTTTATCAACACATATTTCACGAAAAGAATTACAATTGAATTTGATATGTAATAAGGAGTAATTTTATGAAGTGTACTCAACCTTGCTCCATCAAATTATTGTGACGTACATGAGAATTTATTTCCCAATATAAATTTTGTCCTCCTCATCTAACTTCAAATTTTGGACGACTTATACAAACAATATAGGCAAATGATAGACAAAAAGAAAAATGAAGGTGAAAGTGAATTCATAAGTTTACTATTTTTAATTTTTCAATTTATATATAATATTATATAGATTATATTATATATCCATATGAAGTACGCTCACTCCGATTCAAAAGTAGAATGTTGCATAAATACCAGGTGTCTCTATTTATATATACAATATATACTTTTACAAAAAAATTATGTTGATATATTAAAAGAAAGTCTTCCCTTTAAAAAGATCAACAAGAAAAGTAAACACCCAGTAATATGCTTATATATAGTAGTGGTGAGGAATATAGATTGATATTATATTATATGCAGTGATCACAGAAATTATAAGTAGTTTAGAATACTTTGAATATAGAATAAGGTTGAGCTGGGTGACAGATTAAGGTTATTACTGATGATATAGATAATTATATATATATAAGGTTATTAGAGTACATATATATATATATCAGTGGCGTAGTTAAGGATAGGGCGGGTAGGCACTCTTTCCTATCTAATTTTTTAAGGAACAAATTAAGTCAATTGAGAGCGAGAGAGAGAGAATACAAAGAAAAAATATATAAGAGATATTTAAAGTGTTAATATAATAAGAAACTAAAAGAAAATTATTCTACCAAATCTTAAAAGAAAAATATAAAACCAAAACTTGGAGTGGTTAATATTCATAGCTTGGCTCGTACTATAAAACTATAGCTAAAGTGTTTGAGAAGCTGTGTCAAGATCCTATCAAGCAGATCGGCGTAGCAAGGAGTAAATTGATAAAATAACCTATACTTCCAATCTCGTGATAGAATATAAAGGGCTGCCACTTCCGCCCGGTACGAGTCGCTCGTCGTATTCGCTCAGCCGATGATAGACAAGAAACTGAATAAAGAGATATTTGAGTTTTTTTTAAAAAATGTCCTGTTGTAATAGATATGAGAAACAGGCGTTTGAATTGTTTCCTGTAGATAGAAATCTTATATGGATTTGATCTCCAGTCTCAACAACGAACCAACCAGGTTGAGCTGTGCAGAGAATGAGAGGGGTTGATCTTCAAGGCACAATAGGAGAGAAAAGTGATTGATTCCTGTGATAGAATAAAAAAGGTTTGAGGTGAACTGTGAACAGAAACTAACATGGTTTCCAACAGGTGTGAAGTGTGGTCAGAATAGATTGATCTGAGTGATAGAATAAAATGTGTTTTGTAAGCTCAAAAACGAACAGATAAAAAAAATTAATTTTATGGCTTACAAGTGCGGGAGAGATACACGACTCATGCTGCATAGGATGCGGACATGTGAAATTTCCCTGTTGAATAGTGAATTATCGGCAGATTGCGGGCAAACTATGTCGATCTGTGCTAAATGGCAATCACGCGAGCAGGCTGTGGGTGACGAATAAGGTTGATCGCTTGTGGAAATAGAATAAGGCTCGGCGCTGTGACCGAGAACTTATGCGTTTAGGAAAGTTTGAAGCTGTGGACAGAAATTTTAATGGCAGGTTTATAGAGGAGGCAAAGGGTTCGAGTAAATAGGCTGTGTCAAGAATATCATATTGTTGGGTTGATTCTTATTTTCTGTTGCTATTTTAAATATTTATTGGGGATTTCGCAATCGCGTTCCAAATTATTAATTTATAAGTGTCATTTATATAAAGTAATTAACATGTTTTTATATGTTTTTTATTTTGTTTTTTTCTTAATTATTTAATAAGTGTGATCGTTCTTACAATGGGCTAAGATAAATAGAATAGAAAATGCCTAAAAACGGTCCTCGAAGCTGTGACTAAGGAATAAGGTTGTAGCCAGCTATCCCGTAAAAACGACTAGCACGGACATAATAAGCGTGTTGAATATAATATATAGGTAGTCTATGTTAGAACATATAGAATAATATCTATATAGTATATAATAAGGTATTGAATGACTATGTGAATAATAGAATATAGATCTAATAATAGGTTGAGAATATATAGACTGTTAGATAACAGAATAATCATATATTTTGTATTTAATGTGGAGAGTTTTTATGAAAAAATAAATTTTTGAATTAATTAAGAATATCGATTAATATATATAAGGTTGAAGGCAAGTATTCGTGACATAGACTATATAATGAGTTGAGATTTAGCTGTGACAGAATAAGGTTGATCTGTGATAGAATAAGGTTGAGCAGCTGACAGAATAAGGTTGAGCTGTGACAGAATAAGGTTGATCTGTGATAGAATAAGGTTAAGAGCTGTGACAGAATAAGGTTGAACTGTGACAGAATAAGGTTGAATAAATTGAGTTCTGATTATTAGACTTTCACATTTTGTAGTTAGCTGTGAACAGCATAGGGTAGGAGTTGAAGACTGCTGAGGACGTTTTGAATTACTTAATGTTATGAATAAACGAGAGAAAAAATACCAAGTTCTCATTCGTGGATTTGATAGAAAACATTTTAGGAAAGTTCGTCGTTTTGTGAGCGTCTGTTGACACTTGAAATTAGAGGCGTTGAGATGCTGTGACAGAATAGGGGCTGAAAAAGGTTGAGACTGTGATAGAATACATAGGTGAGCCCCTGTGACAGAATTAAGTTTGATTTTTCCTGTGTATTTTTGTATTGTGTGAATAAGGTAGCTGTGACAGAATAAGGGTGAGTTATGAATAATTTTTTTGTTGTGTGCAAAATTTAATAGAAAACAAAGTTGAAGGAGTTGAATTATTTGAGTTGTTTTTTTTTTTACACAATCTTGTTTTCTTTGTTTCCTTTAAAGACGAAAAATATTGGGGCTAATTGTTCAATGGCATACCCTCTACCATTTGTTATTTCCTTAACTCTAATGACGATAAATTTTCCGATTATCTAAACTTCAATTTAGAAAACTTTCTCTAACCATTAAATTTCTCTGAAATCGCCATTTAGAGTAGTCTTAATGTTCACCATCTCTTTCTCTACCATGGTCTATCTATACACTGGCAATCTCCAATGATGGTCAGGACTGCGGATGAGCTGGTTATGAAGTAAACTCTTCTAACAATTATCTATCCATAGCAACCTTGGGTTGATAATGTCGATTCCTACACTGCAAAAAATGTACAAATGAGTTGTTGGGGGGAAAAATACGATATTGCCACTACAAACTTTTCAATTCCTAAAAATGTACAAATGAGTTGTTGGATGAATGTTGTACGGAAAAATACGATATTGCCACTACAAACTTTTCAATTCCTAAAAAAGAAAGTAAATAAAGAAGAAGAAATACGAATTATTCATAAAAAAAAAACTTCAATTTATTTTTAGAAAGTAAAAACTAGAAAACAACAACGTCATTTAACTTCTTTTCCTTTCTGGGAGCTGAAAAAGGAATTGTTACATTATTGTATTTGGTCCCAACTATTCGTCGGTGGGACATATATTGCAGTGTACCCAATCTTCAATCCTTCACCTGATTGTTTTGAAAATGAATCCAATAGTCTAGACATTTTCCAAACTTTTAACCCTTCGCCTTATACTACTAATCTCTTCCTCTTATTTTTTTTTCTACCTAACGGCTTCAAATCTGTTTCTAGTTATATCTTTTAAAGTCCTCCTCATGAACGGTCACAGCCCTCTGCTAGAAATTTTGGACATTTACAGAGGCACAAATTGGCCGGGATTATCCTTAAATCTCTTTAACTATATTTAAAATTAATATTGCTTCTTTGGGAGATTTAGTTCAGTGGGCAATAGGCAGAATCAAAGTGATTTGCTCTAGCAAAAAGAGTTTATTCCATCTTTTTTCCCTTGAACTAAATCGGTTTTAAACTCCGATTGTTCTTGTGCTATTCACTGCAGGGACACTACCATCAGAAATTGGTCTTTAATGCAGGGACACTACCATCAGAAATTCGCCTTTAATAGAGGGAAACTATTTTCAGAGACTTTAAAAACTTATGCTGCTTACAGTTTATCATGAAATCGTACAAAATCAATTCTTCTCCATATTAAATACTCCTTTATATGTAGAAAATAAATTATTTTTCTAATTATTCTTTTCCTTTCTCCATCCAGATGGCACTTTGCTATCAATCTCAAATTTTCATTATGCTTTTCCTTTTCTTTTCCTTTTTTCTTTTCCTTTTCTTTATTGTTTTTTTCCTTTTTCCTTTTTTTTCATTTTCCTTTTTCTTTCCTTTTATCCTTTTCCAACCTTTAATTTTTTTCCGACTTTCCGATAGCAGCCCTGCCCTACCCTCTACTAAAATTTAACTCTTCGTTCAAACCTTCTCCTCTGATTGCAATTTACACATTCCCCCCCCCCCTCTCTCTCTCTCTCTCTCTCTCTCTCTCTCTCTCTCTCTCTCTCTCTCTCTCTCTCTCTCTCTCTCTCTCTCTCTCTCTCTCTCTTACCTCCCTCTAACTTATCTATGTCTGGCTTTGCAGTTTCTTCAAAGAATGTAATTTGTGATCTCTTTGAACTTAATATTAAAGAGGTGTACGTCCCTGTCGGTATCCTTCCTGTCATTTTCAAAACTTGTACTTCCAAGCTTGCATCACCCTTCCTTGGCAAATTGTTTTGAATCTTCCCATCAGTTTCAATCTTTCCTTCCTACTGTAAAGGATCATTCAACCTGTGCAGAAAAAGATGGACTTTCCTCAACATCCTAACTATTGTTCTATTGCATAAAATTCAAATTCTTATAAGTTTTTGATCTACCCTTAATAAAAAGGTTTAAAAACATCTTAAATTTGAAAGGCTATTGTGAACGCTTTTTATGACAGGGAATATTACCTTATTTATGAACTTTGCTCACCTTTCCGAAACAATAATCATTCCAATGTATATTTACATTTTGTTTCACCTAACCACCACAAACATAACACTGTGAATGTCTTCTATTGGATGACTTGTGAGAAATAGAAGAAGATACATTGAGTAAAACATGAATTGAAGAACACAGAGAAAAGAAGTGATTAACAATATAAAGACAAGAATTTGAAAGCATGTTTTGTAGTGGTCTCTTAACTTTTTTTGGGAACGTGGATGGCCTAGTGGATAGAGCGCCCGGTTACTGTTAACTCAGCGACGCGGAGTCCAGTGTTCGAATCCCGCTGACTCATTCATTATGAGTTAAGACTTCCAGGGAAACTAGTTGGAACCTACTTTCCAAATTGTCTTCGTACTATGAAGAATCTGAAGGAAACGTTTGTATAATATTACCCAGAATATTCAGTAATATTACCCAGAATATTCAGTAATATTACCCAGAATATTCAGTAATATTACCCAGAATATTCAGTAATATTACCCAGAATATTCAGTAATATTACCCAGAATATTCAGTAATATTACCCAGAATATTCAGTAATATTACCCAGAATATTCAGTAATATTACCCAGAATATTCAGTAATATTACCCAGAATATTCAGTAATATTTACCCAGAATATTCAGTAATATTTACCAGAAATTCAGTAAATATTACCCAGAATATTCAGTAATATTACCCAGAATATTCAGTAATATTACCCAGAATATTCAGTAATATTACACAGAATATTCAGTAATATTACCCAGAATATTCAATAATATTACCCAGAATATTCAGTAATATTACCCAGAATATTCAGTAATATTACCCAGAATATTCAGTAGCCCCAAGAAAATATCTAAAAAGAAATTCCAAAACTTTCCAATCATAAATTTAATCAATTTTTTTTACAATATTTTGTAAAAAGTAAATCTTGGTCAAGGAAAATATTTTTTAAACAGATTAGTAACTCTCAAAAGCATTGCTCTAAGCAGGAAGGGAGGCAGCCATCTTGGGAGTTACTTCTTTGGGATCGAACCTGAACCCGAAATCTTTAAAACTACTGTTTGAGACATAGTAATGGGAAATTATTATTAATATTATATGGGTCTAAATTAGGCATTTCATTCATGTAACGTAGTATAAATAATAATAATGATAATAATAATAATAATAATAATAATAAAATTAATAATAATATAATAATAATAATAATAATTAATTAGATATAATAAAAATACATAAAAAGAAACAACTATACATAATACGAGCAATAATAATAATAATAATAATAATATAATAAGTAATAATAATAATAATAATAAAATAATAATTAATAATAATAAATAATAATTAATAATAATAATAATAATATAGATAATTAATAATAATAATAATAATAATAATAATAATAATAATAATAATAATAATAATAATAATAATAATAATAATAATAATAATAATAATAATAATAATAATAATAATAATAATAAATAATAATAATAATAATAATAATAAAAATAATAAATAATAATAATAAATAATAATAATAAATAATAATAATAAATAATAATAATAAATAATAATAATTTTAAATAATAAAATAATAATAATTAATAATAAATAATAATAATAAATAATAATAATTAAATAATAATAATAAATAATAAATAATAATAAATAATAAATTCT
>JABUQX010031703.1:75000-80000 GCA_015478945.1 Trachelipus rathkii
ATATATATATATATATATATATATATATATATATATATATATATATAAATATATATATATATATAACTTTATATATATATATATATTAAATATATATATATATATATATATATATATATATATATATATATATATATATATATATATATATATATATATATATATATATATATATATATATTTGTATATACTAGTATGCTATATATATATAAAAATATATGTATATATAAATATATATATATATATATATATATATATATATATATATATATATATATATATATATATATTGAAGAAAGACCGTAGGCAACGTCCGATCAATAAAAAGTAATTGAAAAATCAAATGGCTTTATTCGAGAAATTGCAAAATTCGTAACTAGTTACAGTATATTCATTGAGAAGACCCAAGGTTCCCCATCTTTGGTCTTTAAGTTGGTCTAGTACGAACTCACCTTTTCATCCTTTATACACGCAAGAATTCCTTTTTTTGTATTACCTCATGTAGGGAAAGGCCAGAATCAGAAATACAGTCCACCAGAGCTAGGAAAAGGAAATGTTGTATGCATTTATAGGTCGACATGACCCTTTTAAAAGTGTGCAAATCGAAGGAGGTGGGGGGAATGAGGGAAAAGTTCTCCAGATTTTTCCAATGAGATGAGATTGAGCATGAGATTGATCATAACCGTTAAATCTTTGGTTATAGAGTTGAAAAGAGATTATTTGGAAAATTGAGTCGAAAATTACTCCTCAAAGGATGAGATATGCGCCTGGAGAGTTCAGAGGAGTAAGTTCAGTTGTAATAGAGACAAAATATAGAGAGTGAAGCAACGATTCATCGGTCATAAAAAGATCGTAATAAGTCAGTGAGACGAAAGGTTGAGAATGCGAAAAGACCTAGACTCCCACTCTCTTCTTAAAAAGAAAGAGGTGTATGAGTGGGGCCACCCTAGATGTGAGACAAATGTTATCCCATACAGAGCAAGAGTGTATATATATATATATATATATATATATATATATATATATATATATATATATATATATATATATATATATATATATATATATATATAATCCCATATATATATATATATATATATAGGGCGAACCAGAAAAAACGGACCCCAAGCTCACTTCACTTCTTGTGATATCTTCTACAATCATTCACTAGTCGCCATTATTTTGCAGGATATCAGATAAATTGACAAATAAGGGTACTGTTACTGCCGCCATTATTTTGCAGGATATCAGATAAATTAACAAATAAGGGTACTGTTGGGGCTCTCCTCTTTTCCCTCGGAACTATAACCTTTATAAACGCTTTGTTACACAACTTCCAAATCCAATTAATCACCATCTCGCCTCCGTTCTTGATATATTCACCATTAATTTTATCTCCAATTTTGCAACGAACTTATGAAAAACAATTTTATGTTTCGCATGTGCTACTTCTCCCGAGAGAATCATGATATCTTATGATTGCTTTACCTGCAAGCTTGTTATGGCATGAAGAGACGGTATATATAATATACTCTTTATTATTATTATTTTTATTATTATTATTATTATTATTATTATTATTATTATTATTATTATTATTATTATTATTATTATTATTATTATTATTATTATTATTATTATTATTATTATTATTATTATTATTATTATTATTATCTCACATACTATGCTAAATTCCGAGGCAAGGTTTTGATACCATCTTATTAAGTCTTCATCCTATAAGGAAGTCTCGGCTCTGAATTTACTTTTCCTTTCAGGCCCTTTCTATACGAACACTTACTTAAACCGTGGAGCTTTAGACGTCGGGCAAACGTCAGTGGAATATATTAGTACATAAACTGTACATTGTGCCATCAAAATGAGCGTTTTAAACGAACGCACTCATTGACCTGACCTATTCAACTGGATTCAGGCGAGGTGTCAGAAGTGCTCGAATAGGTGGGGCCCAAAAGTTTCAAATCAGATCCTCGATATTTCTTGCGATTTAGAATTTTAGATTACTAAAGTATATTTACAATGTTCAAATTAGTTTCATTTTTTGTTTTTGAGAGCAGACCTCACCAACAAAGGGCATATGCCGTAAATCCAGGCATACAAAATACTGCCCTTCAGGCTATTACGAGCTCAAGGCAAGTGAACTCACCTGCACGAGAGCCGGTGACTACTTTTTTTTTTTTTTTTAGATCACATAGCATAGTTAAATCACATTTTTAAAATAATTTTATTCTAAAATTTGAATGAAATGTAAAATTTTTTTAAATTTTTAAAAACTTAAG
This sequence comes from Trachelipus rathkii, assembly GCA_015478945.1. Taxonomy (NCBI): domain Eukaryota; kingdom Metazoa; phylum Arthropoda; class Malacostraca; order Isopoda; family Trachelipodidae; genus Trachelipus; species Trachelipus rathkii. Next base: position 77,295 of record JABUQX010031703.1, read on the forward strand.
TTTAATTTTTAATTAAAATATAAAATAATAAAAAATTTATTAAAATAAATATAAATATAATTTACATTGATAACTATTAAAAATAATTTTATTATTGGCTAATCATCATCATAATTTTATTCTAAAATTTTAAATATTATATATTTTTAAAATGTTTAAAAATTCCAGTTTATTTTTAATTTAAATATAAATAACAATAAGATTATTAAAGCAAATGCAAATTTAATATATAAAGATAGCTATTAATAATAATTTTATTAAGGGGTATTCATCATGATACATCTTTTGGTATACGAGTATATATAGACCTTGTGACTTATATTGATCCGTTAATTTCGTTTTTTATATTATTTGTTTTTCATATATTGTTAGTATATGATACTAACAATAAATTAAAAGGATGATATGAAAGATGCGAAATTTTAAAATATTTAAAATTAAATAATAAAGTAAGCAATAACGTAAAATTTGCATGTGAAAGAAAATGTTTTTTAATGTTATAAAGTGAAAGAATTTAAGGTTGAGGGAAAAAAATAATGTTTCTGGGTAAAATTCGGTCATTATCGATTTTTTTTTCATATATTGATTCTGCGTATATTTAACAAATCTTATCATAACCTGATCTAGGAGGGTCCTAAGCCAAAGCATAACCTATATGGATCGACGATGCTATGCCTATGCCTACCTAGATGAATATATTTTACCGTGGTAACTGCTAAACGTACGATTTTATTAAATAATTACTTTTTTTTTTAATTTATTTAAATTTTTTGTTATCTTGTTTTCAACACTGAAATTTATTGCTAGTATCATATAATAACAATATATATATATATATATATATATATATATATATATATATATATAATATATATATATATATATATATATATATATATATATATATATATATATATATATATATATATATATATATATATATATATATATATAATAATAATAATAATAATAACGTATATGGGCGTTTGCAAGGGGGCAGGGGGGGCAGGGGGCACTTGCCACCCTCCTAAATCAAAAAATGAACTTTATATGTTTGCCAGAAGACGTTTGTAAGGGTTTATTAGTAGAAAAACTGAAAAAGATACATCAATCATAGATAATGAAGTAGTAATTACTAATAACTAACGTATTATAAACTTAAATTTTTTCTATAGAGTTTCAATGTGTTTTCGTTTTCATATTTGCTTGAAGTCAACTAGCTGTGTGCTTTTATTCAACTAGCTTCTTCTGACAGTATTCTCAGTATGTCGAAAGCATTTGGCGTCTGCCAAAGCTGCTAAATCAATCACGGAAGGCTTACCCGTTGATATTCAGCTGCAGACAGCACGCCAGAAAACAATTGCAGGAAATAAAAGATATATTACAGCAATTTTGAAAACCATAATTTTCTACGGAACTCATGACCTGCCTTTAAGAGATATAGGCCTGCATGATGGAATTTTTGAAGACCTGATTAAACTTCGAATATAAAGTGGTGATGTGGAATTGAAAGAACATATTCAAGGACAGAAGAATGCAATCTGCACATCTCCGATGATTCAAAATGAACTTATCAATTTGTGTGGAATTATCATAAATAAAACATGATCATAAAAAAAAAACATGATCCAAACCTTCTTTTTCTAAAAACAAATCAATCGTTTTGGCAATTGTTTTACCATCCAAACCTTCAAGAACTTCAAACCCCAGAAACTCTTCTTGAACAGTCATTTTTTTCTAAATCGATAAACCTTAATTCTATAGATTATTGTTCATTGCCTGACAAATCCGCAATTTCATCGGCTAATAAGGAATAGACAGTAAATTATTTTTGCATCAGCCACGGATGCAAAAATAATTTGCTGTCTATTCCTTATATCACAAGAAGTGAAGTGAGCTTGGGGTTCGTTTTTTTGGTTCGCCCTATATATATATATATATATATATATATATATATATATATATATATATATATATATATATATATATATATATATATATATATATATATATATATATATATATATATATATATATATATATATATATATATATATATACCTTTGCTCTGTATGGAATAACATTTGTCCCACATCTGGGGTGGCCCCACTCATACACCTCTTTCTTTTCTCCTTCTCAACCTTTCGTCTCACTGACTTATTCCGATCTTTTTATGACCGATGAATCGTTGCTTCACTCTCTATATTTTGTCTCTATTAAAACGGAACTTACTCCTCTGAACTCTCCAGGCGCATGTCTCATCCTTTGAGGAGTAATTTTCGATTCAATTTTCCAAATAATCTCTTTTCAACTCTATAACCAAAGACTTAACCGCTATGATCAATCTCATGCTCAATCTCATCTCATTGGAAAAATCTGGAGAACTTTTATCTCTTATTTTCTCCACTCTTTGATTTGCACACTTTTAAACGGGTCATGTCGACCTATAAATGCATACAATATATCCTTTTCCCAGCTCGGGTATTTCTGTATTTCGGTGTATTTCTGGTTCTACACTTTTTCTACAAGAGGTAATGCAAAAAAAGGAATTCTTGCGTGCATGAAGGATGAAAATTCGAGTTCGTACTAGACCAACCTAAAGACCAAAGGTGGGGGAACCTTGGGTCTTCTCAATGAATAGTTACGAATTTTGATATTTCTATTTACAATTACTTTTAATTGGTCGGACGTCGTCTACGATCTTCT
>JABUQX010031704.1:0-12500 GCA_015478945.1 Trachelipus rathkii
ATATATATATATATATATATATATATATATATAATATATATTATAAAATATATATATATATATATATATATAAATATATATATATATACTATATAATATATAATATATATATAAATAATATATATATATATATTATATATAATATAATATATATATAATATATTATAATCGTATCTAAGCTTACTTTTTCATTGTTAAAATTTCAGTTATTGTGATAAAAAGAATTCATACAATTATATTCCAAAATATCATCTCTTACTTAATTACCAGATCATCGTTAAATTATTTGATTGCATTTCATATCGTGCTAATAAAATGTATTACCTCATTTCCCACTTTAAATACATAATCTGTTGATAGCACTTGACAAATTAATGGAAGTTTTAAAGTGTCAAAGCTGGAAAATTGAGGTACATCTTGAAATTATCTCCCAAAGTCAAGGGGCAACTATTAACTTTTGGTAGTATAAAATCTATACTTTACAAAAAAAAAAAAAATTCAAACATGAGACTTGACCTGCAAGAACAATTTTCCTAGAAAATGGACGTAATCGAAATATGATTTTAGAAATAAGAAAGTTTCAGGTATGAGCATAAAAATTCAGTGAGAAAGAGGAAAAAGGGATAAGAATGTTAACTGAAAACATATTTTTTTCGGCATTTAGTTGAACCCAGTTCAGAATTTTGTTCTTAGAACTTCAGATCTGATATGTAAGCTACAAATTGCTCTTTGTAAACTAAGACAAAATGAATAAACTACGAACAGAAATCTGGTCGGAATCGGATAGTTATCAGTTTCCCGTAAATTTCTTCTTGTGGTTTATCAGGTGAGTATAAGCAATATTAATTAGGGCCCATTTGGACCAAATAGAGCATGCAACAAGCACTGCAAAACAAGTACAGTTACACTCAAATAAATAACTTCAACCAACAAAATTCTCATGAAAATAGAAAAGAATTCCTAAGGCATTCTTCCGAAACGAAATTCGACGGAAATCAATGTTACCAAGTTACGGAGGCACCCTATATTACCGCTAAAATTTTTGCAAGAATCGCTTGAATCGCTTTGCTTCCCACTCAACTGAGTGCAAGTGCCTTATTTTCGGTTTAAAATATAAAATAGAATCTAAGCCCATGTAAAGACAATTTGTTGGAACATGTTATATTTTTTAAGAAACAACAGTTGGTGAATAAAATTATATATATATGTTCATGAACAAATTAATTTTTAAAGTAAAGAGAAGTAAAATTATAATTTAATTCAAATAAAATAATTCTGTAAATAGAAGAAAGGAAGCATTTACAGGTCCGCTACTACAGAATGTACTGAACACCAGTTTTTCATCAATACAAAAAATTTTATAACTTAGAGAATAATGATATCCTGGTAAATGGTGAAAATTCTCAACTTGAGTCTGAAGTGAGCAATTTTAAAAGTGATGGAGTCGGAGCTGGTAATTTTAAATGAGGAAGCCTTAAAACAATTCCTGCTCCGCATCCATGTATTTTTGAGAATCCTACAGATTTTTCTTCACACACAGATCCTCTCCCTCTTATAAGGATGTTCATTCGCCCTGTATGGAGTTATGCGCAATTTGCAAAATAGAGTTACCACAATCCCACTCAGCTACTATTACGAAAGAGTGGATCTTGGACTCTACATCTATCAAACTCTTTCAACTTATATATAAACTAAACTCCTCAACTCATCCTCTCGTCGTACGAAGTATGACTGACCTCCTTTCCATTATAATATCAACATACGTTACAATGAACACTGCTCTTTACTACAATACAACCAACGCAATAACCTCGTCCTTGTAGTAGAACAATGAAAAAACACTCCTCTCTCTCATGCCACTCCTTCAACCATCGAAAGTAATCGAATCAAATCTTACATATATTGATACTTAAAATTATATCGTGGTAAAAGTACAGATATTTAAAATTATATCATTCTTACATTAATATAACATCAACGAATATAACATATACCAATATTATTATATATATATAATATATATATAATATATTATTAAAATATAATAAAATAATAAAAAAATAAAATATAATATATAATATATTAAAAAAGCTCTGAAAAGAACATATTAAATTCCCAATATGTGTCAAACTCAAATGACATATCCAAATCAAATCAATGGCTGACAGATTCAATACGCGTGTCAAAGTTTGTCCAAGTGAAAGGAAAGTTGGAAAATGGAGGAAAAGTAATTCCCATCTTAACCAGTGCAAAAATGGCTGTATTGAATGATCATTAGCTATTATTCTGGCGCCAGAACCCTGATATTGCAAAGAACATAATTCAGATGCAAAACGTATCTCACTTGCTAACCCCTCAAAGGAACTGGAATAGTCAAACAGACCGCTTACTCTAACAGGTGCCAGATTTGAGCGCAACACTAAAATTGGGAACCATACACAATAGGTATAACCACAACAAAAGTTTTCACTGATTTTAGCTACTTTCTAATAATCAGCTTACCCCTTGAACCTTTTTTAAAACTTTTTAGCTATTCTCCGAATGCATTAGTTTATTTACAATTCTGGCCAACAATGGTAAATCAAACTTATGTTTTGCACTTTTTTAGCCTTTCTGCCACATTTTTGAGCATCTTTTGTATATATTATAGCACTTTCTAGCACCTTTGATGCTACCTATTCTGGCTAGCTTTCCATATCTCACGTAATATTTCCTGAATAACTTTTTAGGGACTTTCGCATATGTGTGAGAGTCCTTACATTGGCTCACACTTATTAACCAACTCGTTTCATTTTACCCCATGTTCGAGTCAACGTTGTTCACCCACAATTTCAGTCAGCGTCGACTCGTTTAGCCCCGAAACACCGCCGCTCGCCGCGGGATATATTATCATATTATATATATGATATATATTATAAGTATATATATAATTAATATATATATCTATGTGCCCACGTTAACGAAGGGGCATACGTCTCCATAGCATAAGGAAGGCTGCTCAGCACGCTTCGATTATCTCGAACCCTACACATGCCATGCTTAAACATACGGAATCACCCATATTCGCTCTCGCTACTGTATTTACACATAATTAATTTTAAACATTTAAAACTCTAAATGCAGGAACTCTGGCGTTTGACCATTGGTCCTTTTACTCTCAGATCCAAACTCTATCTCAATAGAGCCATAAGTACTTGAGAATAAAATAAAATAATAATATTTCTGGATTGAACGGTGAAAAGATAGCATACTTTTTTATCTACGAACATTGCCACATATCTTTATTCCATAATAGATTATATATATATATATATAATATATATATATATAATAATATATATAACTAGCTATATATATATATATATAATATTAATATTAATATATATATATATATATATTATAGTATTGTTTTTTGAAAGTTTGTTGAAGCGACATTTCATCTACCAACGTCCACGATGTTTTTCACGATTGCAACCGAATTTTGGGTGCGTATAAACCCGAAATATTGACGGTGGATCCCCTCATACATGTTCACTCATCTCTATTTAAGCTCTTCCCTTTTCCACTTACTCCATATTTTAATAATGTTAGAAAATGATTGTTTCTTTTCAATCTTGTCAACCAACATGGAGATTGTTTCCCCTTAATGGCACAAATTTTTTAAGCAACTAAGCCCAACATGGGAAGGATGCCTAGCCCTTCCAATATATAATATATATATATTATAATATAGTATATATATAATATATATATATAAATATATATATACTATATATATATATAATAAAATTATAATTAATATAATATGATTGCAATAAGTTAAGTGTGTATTGGTATCACTGGTGTGAAACCTGAGGAGGTACTTCTTAGAGATTAGGTAAAAGGAATGAAACTTGGTATACTTGAGGTGTTTACATAAATACGTCGCTGACAAAGTACGTGTGTAGTGGTACAGAAGGTTCGAAGGCCTGAAGGTTTTCTTCGAGATTTAAGGTAAAGGATTGAAACTTGGATATTTAGAAAGTGTGTGACATATGCATCGTTGCTGATCGAGTTACGCGGTGTAGTGGTACAGATAGGTTCGTATACCTAGGAGGTGGATTCTCAGGATATAGAAAAAAGAGATGAAACTTTAGCAATACTTAGAAGGTGTTGTATCATAGACACGTGCCTGACTGAAGTTAACGGGTGGGTAAGTGTGCATGGATGGTCGATATCTATAGAGGTACTTTTAGAGAGTAGGTAATTGACGATACGTGGTGCTACTTATAGGTATTCGACATACTATACGTCGAGCCCGAATTACGTGGTTGTAATGTGCAGCAGTAGTAAAATGGAAGAATCTGTATACAAAGTGTGTTGACATAATCTTCCCTATATTGTATGCATCTCTAGAAATATATCCGTTCTAAAGTAAGAGAACTGTCATTTATTTTTTTATAACGTGCTTAACATATTGTTTTCTAAGTTGTAAGTTATGTTTATTTGATATTTTTGATTTTATAAAGTTTCATTTTCATTATGAATGTGTTGTAATATTTTTTTAATTATTTTAAATTGTTTCTTTTATTTTATTTATTTATTTTACTTACTTTTAAAAATTATTTTTGTTTTAAAACTTTATTTTTCAATTTACTGTATTTAAAATTATTTTTCAAACTTTATTTTTTATTACTATTTTACTATACTTTATGAACATTATTATTTTATGTTACATTATTTTTATGTATTATTATTATCTTCTTTTTTTTTATTTATATTATTTTCATTATAATTATTATTATTTTATTATTATATATTATTATTATTATTATTATTATTATTATTATTATTATATTATTATATATTAATATTATTAATATTATTATTTATATATTATTATTTATTATATCAGTTATTTATTATTTCCTATTTTATTAATTTATTATATTGTTATTATTTTATTTTTATATCAATTTTATTTTATTATTATTATTATTTAATTATTATTATTGTCTTACGATTTTCTTATGTTATATAATTACTAATAATAATCTCTATTCCTATATTCTTATTTAATTATTTTGTTCTTATTTCTATTATTATATTATAATTATATTATTATTTAATATTTATTTTTATTTTATTTTATTTTTATTCTTTATTTGTATTTTTAACAATTATTTTGTTTATAAACTATTTTTTAATTTTACTTATTTAAATTTATTTTTTAAACTTTATTTATTTTCAGGTTCATTTATTTAAAAAATATATTTTCAAACACTTTCATTTATTTTATTTTATTTGTTAAAAGTATTATTTTGTTTAAAGTTTCTGTTTTTAACATCCCTAAAGACGTAAGCAGTAAAGCAGTAAAGCAGTAAAGCAATAGCGTATGCTAGGAATAGGGATGGTTTCCCTCGGTTGTATGTCTAATTGAGTTATGTCTTGGGACTAAATCATGTTTACATACCTCTAAAAGCAACGCAGACGTAAAACGTAGAGATTGGGCATTGGGATTTAAACGTAAAGACGTAATAATTTAAGCCTTTTAGCGTAAAGCCTTAATTTATTAGTGCATTCGACCTCTAGGGGAACCCTCCTCCCATCGGCTAAACTGTGCTGTTTTGGTGTTTTACTGATTTAGGGTGAATAAAAATCGTTTTCTTCGACCTCAAGCCGTAAAAGCCATTAAGCGTAACAGTAGCGAGAGCAGCCCCAGGGGGTCCATAGGGGCCCTCCACTTGTTATGTTTTTTGTTTTACTACTCAAGTAATATTGAACACCATTCGTAAAAAATATCTAGATATATATATTATATATATATCATAATATATATATATATACTATATATAAATTATATATATATTATATTAATATATATAATATATATATATATATATTATATGATCAAGATTATGCTGGTGAGAAGTCGGAAGCAAAACTGCATTAGACTTGCATAATTATTTACTCAAAATTAGACGCAAAAATGCTCCGACAACGAAAAACTCTATGATCTTACTCGTATAATAATTTAATAGTAGTAGCAGTATACTAGTAATAGTGTAGTAGTAGTATGTAGTAGTAAGTAGTAGTAGTAAGTAGTAGTAGCCAGTAATATAACATAAATTAGTAGTAGCCAACATGTAGTAAGTATAGTAATAGTATTATATTCGACTAGTACGGATTCATCTCTGGTATGCAGTACTTAGACTATTATAAATATCTTAACCATACGTAGCCAATTTATTACTTTTAAAGTTATTATTTAAAAGGACTGTTCAAAACACGCAGAACTATCTTAAAACTAAACATTCCAAAAGCAAAATCCCCTTGTTCTTATCTCATTCATAATAAATAGACGTAACAACAAAGAAAATGATGAAATTTGGGTTCATTACAGCCAATCCAAACACAGGCACGAACAAATACAACATTAGATAAGAGGTATAGCTGTCAATAGTCATAACATTTCACTTCAAATTGTTCTGTAAGTAGCAAGACTAAGATGCGCACAATACCTTATGATAGTGATGTTCTTAAAGTACTGCTCATTTTTATATTATGACCATGAGTTGTTTGTATTTTCGCCCAAACACGCACACATACACGCAAGAAATCACACAATATTATTCATATTATTATATAACTCTTTAACAAACATTTATTCAATGCTTCACTTAAACAATATACCTTCACGAAGAAATTTTTAGATTATTAGAAAACTTACCAATACTTTTTCTAGACAAGTCCCATTCGGATTTACTAATTTAAGCTTTATGATGTAAATATTTTTACGATAATCTATCTGCTATTGTAACATGATGCAATAAATCGTTCCCCTTTATTATTATTATTATATGGAAATGTATTTAATTACTTTAAATAAGTTATTAGTAATTTGATGAAGTCAAATACTTATTTATTAGAAAACTCTCAAATCAAATTATATTTACAAATAGAGAAAATACTCGTATAGTTAGGTTTTTGAATTTCTAGTTATTGTAAGAGCTATCGAGTGCCTACTCAAGTGTTTCATCCTTAAATATGGGCAAGACTGACGTCTGAGTGGATATTTCTTCATAAAAGTCCAAGCGAATTCTATTTGGTGTTGCCATAGATTACAGATACATGGCCTTACTGGCGAATTCACTAGAATAACAATATTTAAAATTTCCAAACCATAACAGATTTTAGTAAGTGTCAAAGTGATTCAAACGCGAGCGTGCCCCCATGCGTTCCCTGGCGCCGAGCCGACGCATGCGCTCGAAGGATCAATATTACTGCGCGGACGCGAAAATATTTTCTACTTGAGTGTTAACGTATAACTTTTATTAACAATATTTTGTAATTGTTTCTTTTCAAATAATCTTTTTTCCTATAATATGAGTCAACCATTTTATTTTCACATTAAATATTTTTTAATTTTATTATAGAAAATGGCCTACTGTATTTTTTTTATGAAACATGCTTTACAGCCTCTAAAGCAGTAAAGCCAAATAAACGTACCGCAAAGAGTGATGGGGAGGGGGTCACTTCATCTTTATTTGCTCTACGGCCCTATGGAGTTACGGCTTTAGGGAATGTAAAAACATGTTTTACAGACCTAAAGTGTAAAACCGTGAAAGGTATCCGAAAAGAGAGCCTGGAGAGGTCACTTCGCTATTTTGTTCTATGTCATATGAATTATAGCTAGGTAATAAAAAATATTTTTATTAAAAATTTACTAAATTTCTATTTTCTATAATAAAATTAAAAAATGTTAAGTGGAAATAAAAAAGTTGAAAACGGTTATTTGAAAAGAACCTGTACTCTCTAAGCCTAAAAATTTACATTAAAACCTCAAGTAGAAAATATTTTCGGGTTCACGCAGTAATATTGAGCCTTCGAGCGCATGCGTCAGTCTCACACCAGGGAGCGTATGTGTGCGCGCTCGCGTTGGGCTTCACTTGACCTACTATAAATCTAGTGAATTGATTATCTATCTATTCATTGAAGTTCTGCCAGTAGCTCATGTATCTGTAATTAGGCAACACTAAATAGATCCAGCTTGGTACTTTATATGAAAGGAATATCCAATCAGACGGCCAGTCTTGCTCCAGCACTCTTAGGATCAACAGCTTGAGTAGCATTCGCTAGCTCTCGCAATATCTCGAAATTTTAAAACCTAATCAAACGAGTATTTTCAAAATCAATAATTATTCCTCAATGTAAGTATTTATTATAAATATGTTGTAGCACATCTGATCAATAATTAATAACTTATTTAAAGTAATTAAATACATTTCCATATAATAAAATAAAGGGGAAAAATGAATTTACTTTATCTAAAAGTATTTAGTATTTTACAAAAGTGATTGGATCTGCTTGCAGCATTCTAAAAATTTTTATCAAGTCATTAACACCACATCAGTTAATATTTTTCATATATATACTGTATATATATATAATTATACTCTAATATATATATATATATATATAATATATATATATATATATATATATATATATATATATATTATATAATATATATATATAATTAAGTTCAATATATATACTATATATAAGTAGGCCAGTGAGAATTTATTTTTAAAATTAATAAGAAATAGATAGATAATATCGTAAAATATTTTCATCATTAAAACTTAAATTGGTAAATCCGATGACTTTTACTTAGACAACATTATTGCATTATGTTTTGTAATACATATTAAAAGTCTCTTCGTAAAGTATGCTTAAGTGAAGCTTTGAATAAATGTTTGTTAAACGTTATATAATAATTTGAATAATAGTGTGTGCCTGCTTGCGTGAGTGTGCGTGTGTGGACGAAAAATACCAAACAACTCAGGTCATAAATATAAATAGCAGTATTTAATAATCGCCTATCATCAACTGTTGTGAACTATTTCTATGCCCTGACATACAGTGTGAAACCGAAAATGTTGTGGACTTTGTACATATACCTCTTATGTAATGTTTATTTGTCGTCCGTGACTGTGATTGGTTGTAATGAATCAATCATATTCTTTTATGTTGTTACGTCATTTATTGAGACGATATAAGAACAAGGGATTTTCTGTTGGAATGTTTAGTTTTAATATAGGTTCTGATCTGTGAACATGTCTCTTTAAACAGTAACTTTAAGCAGGTTATTAAATTGTTACGTCATGGTAATATATATAATAGTCTAAGTACTGCATACAGATGAATCCGTACTAGTATTACTACTGCTAGTACTACTATTACTACTGTTACTACTACTATTATTGTTACTATTACTGCTACTACCACTACTACTAATAAAGCTATAACTACTATACGAGTAAGATCATGGAGTATTCGTTCTCGGGATCCATTCTTTGCGCAATGTTTGATGTAACATACCTTATGCAAGTCTTATGCAAGTTATGCTACCGACGTCTCGCAGCATAACTCTGACACATATTATATATATATAACTAATATATTATATATATTATATATATATTATATAATATATATATATCGAATATATAGAATGATATATATATATATATATAATATAAATATATAATATAATATATTTATATTATACTATAATATACTATACTATGGGATGGTTAAACCACTTGGTTTAAACCATGGTTTAAACCATGGTTTAAACCACATAAAAAAACAAATGGTTTAAACCATAAAAAAAAAACCCATGCATAAAATATTTTAAAAATATATTTATTAATGGTTTCCTTACCATGTTCCTATGGTTTTCTCAATTTTTCCATTGAAAGACAATAACTGAAAAGGCCAATAAAAAAAAATTTTCTTGCTGATTTTATATTAATTATTGTGAGAATGATTATATATATACTATATATATATATAATATATATTAATATATATTATATATATATATTATATATATATATATATATATAGAGTATATATATTATATATATATATAATATATATATATATATATATATGATATATATATATATATATATATATATATATCATATATGTAAAGTTTTAACATGTTTAAAAACATATTCTTTTTTCGAGCTCTTAGGATCTCTTTATCGTACCCATCGGATGCGACATTTCAAGTTTATAATTAAAATCATGTGTGGAGGTGTGCCCCAACATTACCAAGCTAGAAGGCAATGACTATAAACCTAAGTGATGCTGTTTATATTTGGAAAAATATTAACATGGAGCTAGAACAGGCTTAATCCACCACTCAAAAGACAAGATTTAGCAAAAGTAAAAGGAGGTATCATCAGGCAGTAACAGAAGCTCACCTTATTGGCGTATTTTTTAACCCAAGATATCAGACCGCAGTACTTTCAGAGGATGAGTATTCAAAAGCAATGGAATTTATGGAAAATAAGTATCCTGAATTTGATGCCCATTTGTATAAAACTTTAAGAGGAAATTCTCCTCCATTTCATAAAAAGTTACCTATTTGATGAGTCTCTGTTGGTCAGCAGTGACTCCTTCCATCTTTGTACAGACTCTCAAGAAAAATTAGATGAGAAGTTCATATATAAAATAATAAGCTATTGTCAGAACTTTCATCAAATGCTAATGTTGAAGGGTATTTTCAACTTTCAGACTTGTGTACAGCAACATTAGAAATAGGTTGGGAACAACTAAAGCAGGGAAATTAGCTTTTTTGTATAAAATTCTTAATAATTGATAATTTAAGTTTCGACTTTTAATGATGAATATCTCCTCTCTCTCTCTACTCTCTCTTCTCTCCTTCTCTCTCTCTCTCTCTCCTCTCTCTCATATATTATATATTATATATATTATATAATATATATAGTATATATATTATATATATGATTATATATATATATACTATATATCATATATATATTATATATATAATATAATATAATTTATATATATATATATATATATATAATATTATCATATTCCTAGTATTCAAAATAAAGGAAATAAGAAATTCATTTGTATATCATTATAGGTTAATTTGAATAAACTTTTCTTTATGCGTTTTTTTTTTTTTTTTTTTTTTTTTTTTAATATAGTATAATTTTTTTTTTTTTTTTTTTTTTATATTATAATATACCCTCTTATTTTTTACTTTTTGAGTTTATGTAAAACAAAAAATAATAATAATTTTATACCAGTTTACAGTTATCAAGAAAATTTGAAATTTAAGAATCTAAAGAAATTTATTAAGGAATTTTAAAATATGTGTTAGCCCATGTGTATAACAGTTTCCAGTAGTGATTTTTGCCTTTAAAATCTATTAAAACCAATTAAAAACTACATTAAAACCAGTCAAAATAGCATAAAAACCATAAAAACCCAAAAAACCATTGGTTTATTTGTTTATTTAAAAAACCAATGGTTTTTGTTTTTTTTTAAAAAAAACATGTTTTTTTTTTTTAACCCTATATATATATTATATATATAATATATATATATACTATATATACTAAATTATAACAATAATCGAAATAAAAAAATAAATATAGGACGTAAGAAAAATGTATTATATATATATATTATATATATATATATAATATATATATATGTATATATATAAAGATATATATATAATATATATATATATATATATATAAATATAATATAATATATTATATATATATATATATATATTATATATATATATATACTATGTATATATATATATATAATTTATATTATATAAATATATATAATATATATATATAATATATATATATATAGATATATATATATATATATATATATATATATATTATATTAATGAAGGCATTTTTAAAGAAAGTGTGTTCAAAAATTACTTGGAGAAGTAAAACCATAAAACATAACAGAGAAGGGTCCCCATAGGGGCTGCTCGCGCTACTGCTTTACGGCTTTAAGGTCGATAAAAACATGTTTTTATTGACCCTAAATCAGTAAAACACTAAAGTAACACAGCTTAGCCAGATGGGGGGATAGTACCCCTAGGGGTCGAATACACTACTGCTTTACGGCTTTACGTCTATAATCTTTACGTTTTTACGTCTTTACGTCTTTACGTCTTTACGTCTTTAACGTCTTTACGTCTTTGCGTCTTTAGGGTATGTAAAAACATGATTTTAGTCCCCAAAGACATAACTCAAGAAAACATTCAACCGAGGGGAACCCTAACTATTCCTAGCATACGCTATGTCTTTACTGCTTTACTGCTTTACATCTTCAGGGTATGTAAAAACAAAACTTTTAATTAAAACAAAAATTATTTTAACAAATAAAATAGAAATAAATGAAAGCGTTTGAATATATATATATATATATATATATATATATATATATATATATAATATATATATATATATAATATATATATTATATATATATATATATATATATATATAATATATATTATTATTATATATATATATATATATAATATATATATATATATATATTAAATATATAAGCCTACGGAAATAAATAAAAGTTTGAAAAATAAATTTAAATAAGTAAAATTAAAGTTTAAAAGTTTTAAAACAAAATAT
>JABUQX010031704.1:15000-20000 GCA_015478945.1 Trachelipus rathkii
ATATATATATATATATATATATATATATATAATATATAAATATTATAATGATATATAATTTATATATATATATATTATATATATATATATATATATATATATATATATATATATATATATATATATATATATATATATATATATATATATATATATATATACGGCACGGTTGCGGTGGCGGGCGGGTTTCGGGGGCTAAACACGAAGGACTCTGACTGAAATTGTGGGTGAACGACGTTGACTGAACTTGCGGGTAAAATGAACGAAGTTGGTTAATAAAGTGTGAGGCCGTACGTAAAACACTCTCAAATATGGAAAGTAATCCTAAAAGTAACTCAGGAAAGTACGTGAGATATGGAAAGCAACCAGAAACGTAGCTAAGGTGCTTAGAAAGTGCTAAAAATATATCAAAAATGCTAAAAACGTGCCAGAAAGTGCCAAATATCATAGAATTTTACCAATAGGTTGCCAGAATTAGTAAGTAAACTAATGAAATTACAGGAAAAATACTAAAAAGGTTCAGGAAGATAGCTGAGTACTAAAAAATTGCTAAAAATTAGCTAAAATCATAAAAATTTACCGTCAGGTTTCCAGATTTTTCAAAAAATCTAGCACCTGTTAAAGTAGCAGTCCTTACTACTTTTGGATAGCTCAGAAGAGCAGTTTTCGTTGTGATAACAATAGTTTAACATTATAAAGAGAGCGAAGCAATTGTTCGATGAGCAGAAATGGATAGTAGAAAGTTAGTGAGAGTGAGCTTCACACCTTTATAGAGGAAGCACGTGGTGCGGTTTGAAAGAATTCTAAAGTGAGGAAGCACTTGGTGCGGTTTGAAGGAATTCTTAAGTCGCCTCAGAACACACAATCATTTAGAAACCTGCTTAGTAAATCAAATAACGTGATCCTTTAAAAAACGTTTACGAGGAAAAGAATACCAAGAGGATTTAAGACAGACGAATGTTTGATTTGTGTGTTTTTGAAGAAAATCTTGATGTTAATGGAAGATTATGTCGAGGAGAAGGATGAAGGAAATGAATTTTTGAGGCATTGAAAACACCTATGTTTTGTATTAGAAATATGAGAAAGTCATCTTTCAATTGCTTCAAGATCACCCTCCTGTCATCAGATATAGTGAGGGACGCCTTTCAGATGAATGGAATAATGAAGGGTTGATTCGTCAGAAATTAGTGTGGATTTATGAAGAAATGGCAAATGGAAGATCATTAATTAATAAATAGTATAAAATGATTTCACAGTGGAAGGAGTAAATGAATTAGAGGGGGATGAATGAGAAATGACTCCAGAATCAGTTAAAATGAAGTTAGAGAAAAGCTTCGAGCGAATAGTTCAAATTTTGAAGAAACTAGGAGAGCAGTGATGCTGGTGCTCGAGGGAGTTGACTTCTCTGATTCCTCCTCCATCTTCCTATCAGCCACCCCTGTTCTGTGGAACTCCTTGCAATCATCTGTTTTTTTTCTGCTGTATTTAATCTTCCTCACTTTAAGACCCACATCTGTGCTCACCGGAGAGACTTGCGTTAGGCCTGGACTTCGGTGAGTTTTTCTCACTTTCCTTTTCTGCTCCCTCCTTAAAAAGGGCCCCTCTTCCTGTGAGTAGTGGCAATGTGTAAAAAAGAAAACATCGACAACTTTATGTTTCGGCCCAAATAATCGGTTTGTGAGTATTTCCTTTTCAAATTTGAATATCGTTCAATAATCATCATTCAAAGATGCAAATTCCTAATCTCAAATATGCGAACACCATGATTAGTCTCCAGAGTTATATATATATATATATATATATATATATATATATATATATATATATATATATATATATAGTATATATATATTATATATATATATATATATATATATATATATATATAAATTATTATATATTAATATATATATATATATCAGTAGTGACTTTTCTGGGGAGGCAAGGGAGACAGTGGTTCCTACAGAATTCAACTTTCCAAAGGTTAGAGAATGGAGAGATGACTTCTACTGCTTACCTTTCTTCGATCACAGATGCATATAAGGTAATACCGTTGTATTTGCATTTGATTAAAAATTGAAAATAAAATTACTCCATTTCACTTTTGAAGTGAAAATTAATACAAGAAAGGTTTGAAAATAATTTGACTACCGTCCAAATTCACCTTACATACTGGAACGAAAATAGGAGGATCAGGCTTGAAAACTTTCTCCTTTTGCAGGATGGATTCTATTTGCCGAGAGAAGCGATGGAAAGAGTGCAATTAGAGAGAGATATATTACTTAAAAGGGCCCAAAACAATGTGTCAAATCTAAAATTCGCATTCCAAATGCGTAGAAAAGGGGCTGAACTACTTGCCAAATTTAAAATTCACATATTAATATATCGGAAATTACTTCTGTATTTTACTTGTCTTTAAGTTGACTTCAAGTTAAGACGTTGCTCGTTTCGATGTTTCGATATCTCTTATGCTTTGTGAAGACACATTAATCTTTTCAAATAATTAAATTATAATTTTCTAAATAAAAAAAAAAAAAAATATATATATATATATATATATATATATATATATATATATATATATTTTGAAAATGAAATATCAATAAGCAATATATTATATATTAATATAATATATATATATATATATATAGTAATATACAACAAAATATTCTGAGCAAAATTATATACTAACTTTCCGAACCAATTAAAAAAGTTTTATCGCATTCCTCCCCCAAGTTTAGTTTATTATGAGCAATTCTTGAAGAGATTAACGACCGGATATCTTGCACCTTACAAAGAACACATGCACATACTACAACACACAGATCTATTATATATATATATATACTATATATATAATATATATATAATATATATATAATATTATATATTTATATATATATATATATATATAATATATATATATATATAATATTATATATCATATATATATATACTATATGCTAATGAGACTGCATTCTCATGTTATGAATCAAACCCCCAAAGAGAAAGAGGGAGAGGGTCCCAAGGGGGGTCTCATCTTGATTCTTTCAGAATTCAGATAGACTAAATGATCGCTACATTATTAGGTTACGAGAAATACTTTCACCCAAATTGATCAATTTTACAAAGCTCAAGGGAATAATAATAATAATAATAATAATAATAATAATAATAATAATAATAATAATAATAATAATAATAATAATAAATAATAATAATATAATAATAATAATAATAATAATAATAATAATAATAATTAATAAGAATAATAATAAAAATTATAAAAATAAAAAAATAATTAATAATAATTCACTACTAATAATAATAATAATAATGGTTATATTACTTGACGATATATTAATTATTTAATAATAATAATAATAATAATAATAATAATAATAATAATAATAATAATAATAATAATAATAATAATAATAATAATAATAATAATAATAATAATAATAATAATAATAATAATAATAATAATATTTTTGTAAAAGTAGAATATTGTGGATATTTTGTTATCACTTGCAGTTACTCTTTTTAAATATATAATCCGACAATTATTATCATCAAAAACTAAATATTTGAAATATAAATAAAGTAAAAACAATAAATCAGATATTTATAGTGAAGAAAGAATAGATAATCGACTGGTTTGTTGAATGTTTGTGAAATGTTTGCATCACATTCCTTATATTAAAACTATTGCTTTGAACGCTCCTTTATAAATATACATATACTGCATATCAATTGAAAATTTATGACCATCTAACTTGCTACTCGATTTCATCCTTTCTCCTGTCTATTTTCTCACCACAGATTGAACGGTTATGGCTATTCTTTCAACCACATTATCGATAAAGTCTGAACCAATCTTCCTTTCTTTATTTACCTCCTTTCTTTGACTTAAACACCTACAGACACCTTATATAGGGGCGTGTCGGGTATACACCTAGTCAGTTATTTTATTTTTTTTTTTCGTTCACTTAATGGTTGAACGTGGCGATTTGTTTCTCTTTTACTCAGAACCACTTTAAAAAATATTTAAGTTATTGTCATTCTGAAGAGAGAGATATTTCTCTTCATTTTTGTTCAAATTTTACAACCAAGTAGAACACTTCGAATCTCTCATATTTTCCCAATTATATATATATATATATATATATATATATATATATATATATATATATATATAATATAATAATATATATATATATATATATATATATATATATATATATATATATATAATATATATATAATATATATATATATTATATATATATATATATATATGAGAATTAATTAGGTATTACCGTTTCACTTCTTTCGAAGCTGTGCTTTTAGCTCCTGCAGGTATTCCTGCTGTAATAACCTCACCTTTTATTAGCAATTGTGGCCTTTTAAGCCCCCCTCCCACCTCTCTCTCTCTCTCTCTCCCTCTCTCTCTTTCTTTTGTTTCCCCACTTTCTTTATCCTTCCCTCCTCTAATTTCCCCTCAGAAATTAGGCCTAAATGCGAATCAATACTTTTGCTTTTTAAAAATGCAAATTGTCAACAATGACCAAAATGAAATCCAAAATCACTTCTTTCCTTTTGAATACTAATTTAAATTCCATCTCGCCTTCGTCTCGCTCTCTCTCTTTCTCTCTCTCTCTTATCTATCTATCTATCTATCTATCTATCTATCTATCTATCTATCATATCTATCTATCTATCTATCTATCTATCTATCTATCTATCTATCTATCTCTCTTTCTCTCTCTCTCTCTCTCTCTCTCTCTCTCTCTCTCTCTCTACTCTATATATAATTGAAAATTTCATTATTATTTTTAATATAATTATAAATTATAAACAATATTTATATATATATATATATACTATATATATATAATATATTATATATATATATATATATATATATATAATATATATATAATTTGCCTTTTATGTATGTGTGATTGTGTGATATACCACATATGTATGTACTTATA
>JABUQX010031704.1:25000-26349 GCA_015478945.1 Trachelipus rathkii
AATCTGATGCAAAGCTGTTACGAGTCTTTTTTGACCTTACCCCATAGCGCGGCATTACAGCCAAAGCACACTTATACAAGTGATTATCGAGGAGCTGATATCTCTTGTAGCGCTTTAAATCGTTCTGACCTAAAAAGTTTACTAATTTTGAAGTTGATTAGTAGAATAACAAATAAAGGTGCGCAAAATGGGGAAGTCGTCCGTTAATATAGCGCTCTGGCAGGGTTACTAATAGTTGGTGTCGGTGGCAATCGACCTGTTGTAAGAAATCTTCGAGTTAAATTTTTTGTTTAGGGACAATAAAAGTGGAGTAGGGTGAGTCTAAAATGTTCTCAGGAAGTATAAATATGATTTCCATCAACCAAGGTATGAAGAACAGAGATTAAAATTAGCGACAGACTCCATTAAATATTGGAGTTCTGAATGAACATAAATACCAGAGAACATACCTTAAAGCCGGTTCTATTCTGCTCCCACCTGTAACAGCCGGACAATTAAATTTATCTGTTAAAGAAAGCTGAAGAAGTGACGTGCCTAAGTTGGGTGTGAGGTATCGGGCTTGCGGTACAATCTAGTGTAGAAAGCAACATTAGTGCCGTCGAGAGAACAGCCAACATCAAGAAACGCGCGAAGGGCATATCACTTCCACTTCACATTCCATGTGGAAAACTTTGAAAATTAACTTTATTGTTGCTATTAAAAATTTAAAATAAGTACGACCTGTTCTTGTTAGAAAAAAGTAAGAAGCAGTCATCACATATGCTTTTGTAGACAATGGGTTATTGAATGTCTGGGGCATTTTTCGAGCCAAGACTGTTCATGAATAGCAGAGGAGCGTGCCGAAAGAGGACCACCCACGAGTGAACATCAGCCACACCCATCAATCTGTTATAAAGGATGTTATTAAAAAAGAAAAATAGATTTCTAGGTGAGCAAATTTGATAAATTTTGTAAATTGTCTCTTATTGAGACCTCCTATATGAATTCTGGTTAGTACAAACAAGATATGAACTGATTCACGGCAAATACTAATGTTTCGGCCACCAAGAACGTGTAAGTACAAAAGGTGACTGAATATCCACAAACTACAACCATAAAGGCCTTGAGGGAGTGAAAAGGATGCAAACATAATCCACGAATTCAAACGAAACTCATGAGGGTATGTTGTTGTGGGTAAGGGCTCAATCAATGGTCCATGCAAAACTTCGAAAAGAAACGATATGTCGCCGGCACAAAGTTTAAGAAGCTGACTGAGATGAGTAGGACGGAAGGGGGACGTCAGTTGTGGCGTTTTGGGAAGCCCATACAGTAAGCCTGGCTGGCTACCAGATACGTGAAGTGAGTCAAAG
>JABUQX010031705.1:0-5000 GCA_015478945.1 Trachelipus rathkii
GCAAACAAAATGGCAATTATAGTATACAGTATATAAATATCATATATATTATAATTATTATTTTTATATATATAGTTTATTATAAATATATATATATATATATATATCATATATATATAGTATATATATATACTATTATAGTATAATAATTATAAATATATATATATAATATATAGGAAAATTTGTAGGAAACTGTACTGTGACTACGCGAGGTACCTACTATAAACTTAACCTAACCTAACCTAACCTAACCTAATACCCTAACCTAACCTAAACCTAACTTAACCTAACAAATTTTTTTTTAAAAGAAACAAAAAAAACTTAAAACCCTTTTTTAAAAAATTAAATTTTTTTTTTCCCAATTTTTTTTGATTTTTTATACCAGTTTGGTGATCAGGAAATTAGCGGGTCTAGTTTTTTACGAATATCCTGTGAGTAGGTTGACTATATCCTCACCTAGTCACAGTTACAGTTTCTACAAATGTTGCCATATATATATAATATATGATAATATATATATATATATATTATATATATAATATATATATATATATATATAGTATATATATATATTATATTATTATATATTTATAAATATATAGTATATATATAGTATATATATATAATTTATATATACTACTCTATAAATATATTATATATATATATAAATAATTTATAAACATATATATATATATATATAATATATATTATCATCTATATAATATTATATATAATATATATATATATAATAGGATATATATATATAGTATATATATACTATATTATATAAATATATATATAATATAATATATATATCTATATATATATATATATATATAATATATAATATATAATATATATTTATAATATATATATATATATAGTATATATATATATATACGTATATAGTATATATTATATATATATATATAAGTATACATATATATATATATAAATATTATATAATATATATATATATATATATTATTATATAATATATATATATATATATATTATATATATATATATACGGTAAAAACCGTTGTAATCAAATTTTCACATCGGTTATTTACCGGGAAACAAAAATGTCCGGAAATTTGATCCTAATATTGATTTAAATGATGAGGCGCAAGTCTCATATCTATTTAAAGGTTTTACTTGGTTTCTTAAAACTATTCAGTAAATTTCCAGAAGGCATATGATGATCGAGGAGTATACCATATTTATATTTTAATTCCTATAAATATAATAGTTTATATTTTATGAAACTTTTCAATCTGTATCCTTAAAAGGAGTGCCCTCAAATAGTTGCAGTTTTTGTTCTATAATATGGTCTACAATTTTAGACTGGCCCAAGTATTTCCTGAAAAAGAGTGCATTTTGTAATTGCACTGATATTTTGGTACATGAACATTTACCTAGATTATACTATGTAATATATAATCTGTTGGATAGAAATTATTAACACCTAGCATGAGTTTGGCATTATAATAGTCTAGGAGAGAGCAATATTTCTCAAAACTTTATTGCAGTTTCCAACAATTCCCAATCATGTTTTTATCAAGTCCCTAATAAAATATTGTTAGGAACAGAGTAAAAGAATGAGTAGCCTATAGCAGTGATAAAACCTTAATTTAATAACATTTTTAAAATTAGTGAAAGCAACGAATTTCTATAATCTTTTTCGCCATAGGACGACGGAATGGTGTCTGATTGTTCAAACTTTTTTACTGTGTTTGGACAATTAGAATAGTTTATATTGTTCGTTTGTATATATACCTCACCATCAGGAGAACACATTCCCCCAGAGCTATGACCTCTATGCTTGCTTAGATTATATAAGGAACATTACTTTCAGTTTCTGGTGATGGGTAACTAGGGCCCCTATCTCATTATACAATCAGTTAGATTCTTGTCTGATTATTGATTCGACGATGTCAATCGCTGCACTGAAAAATATTGTGTATATACATGATGAAGATGAAGCAATCATATTTGGATCGCTGCTAAGTTCAAAAAAATTAAAAAATAATAATAATAATAATTTTTTTTTACAATTTAAGTAATTAAAATGAAACAACTGATAATATAATAATAATACATAGATAATAATAATAAAATATACATAATAATAAATAATATATAATAAGTAATTAATAATAATAATAATAAATTCAAGGATTTGCAAGATTGAAGTTGACGCTGTTTATAACGAAAAAGAGGGCGAAAAATTGTCTCATATTTGTAACAGCGTTTCTTTATAAGGCGGCGATCCTGAAAAACACAGAACACCACCTCATTTAATAGGCCATTCCAGTCAAAACAATGATCCACCAATTGCAAGAGCGACTTTTTTGACACTCCTCACACTTCTTACGAAATACTTGTAATATCATAGGAGATCCATGGGAAGGATTCGATATCAAAGGTAAACCTCAGCAGAAACTTAGCGGTTGTGCACACACACTGTGTATAAACCCATAATAATAATAATAAAATAATAATAATAATAATAATAATAATAATAATAAAATAAAAATAATAATAATTATAGAAAAAATAATAATATAATAATAATAATAATAAATAATAATAATATTAATATAAAAAGGAAATGTTTAGAATAATAAAATAAATGTAAGTTTAGAATACCAAATAAAAAACCAAAATAATTATCATTTGATAAAAATATAAATTAACATTAAAAATAACGAATAATAAAGATGTCGGAAATTAATATTTAATAAATATAATTTAATAATAATATTAATAATTTTCAGTTTGTATATTTCAAATTTTCAACGTCTGAGAATAATGATATTACTTAGTTTTGAGAGAATAGATACTAAAAAGTAATAACATTAATAACGAGGCATCGAAAACACAACATCAATACGGGAGAAGCAAAATAGTCTCTTTTTTTCTCGAGCAAAGCTTTTTGGGCAAAATTTTATAATTAGTATTTTTAAAAGCGAATCAAAATATTTTATTAGTTTCTTGAACTTAATGACCTTTTTTAAAAGTGGATCCACATACGTTAACAAGAGGACTTTCTTCCAAACCGAATTAAAATTCGCACCAAATTCCTGCGAAGCACTACTGAAAAGATAATAATAATAATAATAATAATAATTAATAATAATAATAATAATAAATGAATAATAATAATAATATAATCAATAATAAAATAATAATAATAATAGATAATAAATAATATAATGAATAATAATAATAATCAATAATAATCAATGAATTCAAAAATAATATTAAATAATAATTTTAAAATAATAATAATAATAATAATAATAATAATAATAATAATAATAATAATAAATAATAATAGATTAAATTAAATAATAAAAAATGAACTCAAGATCAGCATTTATTAACATATGATTTTGTTGCTTTTCAAGCCTCCTAATGTATTTCGTCTACAGAAGAAATTTTCTTTAGTATTATTTTTGAATAAAATAAAACAATTATTTAATAACAGTACCA
The DNA here is from genome assembly GCA_015478945.1 of Trachelipus rathkii. Lineage (NCBI taxonomy): Eukaryota > Metazoa > Arthropoda > Malacostraca > Isopoda > Trachelipodidae > Trachelipus > Trachelipus rathkii. The sequence goes on from JABUQX010031705.1 coordinate 3,499, forward strand.
AGTTTTCGTCCGTAAATTTTGTACATTTTTAAGAAGTATTTATGCTTGGCGTCTACAAGCGTGACAATTTTAAACGCCGTAAGGTGCCTTTAAAATTCATAACAAAATTTAAAAAACAAAATTATCTATTTTAAAAGTTAGACAAAGAGTTTAAACGCTACGTTGACTTTTTGTTATTTTAAATATGTTTAAAAAATTAGACATTTCATTATATTTTATTTTATTACTGGTTTAAGTTTCCTTAAGAGCAATGATTCCCCGAGGCGCAATTCGTAAAAATCATTTTTTCTTGTTATGATGAGAAGCCCTCTTTTATGCTGTTATCGGGAATTTTGTGGTGTTCTTCCTTAAATATGTAAACGATTTTACTCGGCTGTATACTTCTATGCTGCGACATTTCTCATGTTGAGGTATTCGTTGTGTATCCGATATATAAGAGGCGGTACATCCACTTTCAGAACATTGAACATTGGTAACAACGTTACACTCTCCGAACCATCCGAAAGCGCTTCACGAGTAGAGAAGCACGAGGTCAGTTTCAATGGCTTATAGTAAGATCTTAATATAAGCTTGCTTTCCGTCTTTTGCTTTAATATGTTCTTTTCAAAATTAATTTTATAATTTGTGTTTTCTTCCTCTTTTTCGACTAAATATTATCGTTTTATATAATATACAAAGAGCTATCTTTTCATTTCCATATAGTATTGGCGAAGTAAATATATTGTTAAAGTGTGTGTTTTTAATAGTTTTCTCTATAATATACCGGGGGAAGTTTATTGTTTATCAGATTCTTTGTTATTTTTTTAATTTTCTATATCAAAAGGGTCCAATCAGACGATTTCTTAAACGCTCGGTGAAAGAGTAGTAACGTTGTTTACCAATTTCAATGTTCTGAAAGTGGATGTAACGCCGCCTTATACTTGGGATACACAACGGATACCCTCAACATGAGAAGTGTCCGCGAGCATAAGTATAAGGCCGAGTAAAATATTCAACAAATTAAGAAGAAAACACCAACAAACAATCCCGAAGAACAGCATTAAAGAGGGGCTTCTCCATCATAGCAAAGAAAGAAAGATTTTTACGAATTGCGCCTCGGGGAATCATTGCCTCTTAAGGAAACATAAACCAGTAATAAAACTCAAAATATAATGAAAATGGCAGATTTTTTAAAACGGGATTTTTCTTAATGAATAAACACAAAAAAGTCAAACGTAGGGGCAGATTAACCTATTTTCAACTTTTTTTAAAATTAGTTAATTTTGTTTATTCGATTTTGATTATATTTAAATGATATTTAGTGATTAATTCAGTGATTTTTATTTAAATATAAAAAATAATAAAAAACTATTCGCTTGAGAATGATGTTCGAGAGTGTGACGAGCGGAACGAAAGCTTGCTTGGATGGGAGCTTGGGGTACTGTTTTTAAAATCAATACGTAGTTTTATGTTTATTCCAGATAGATACTAAGAAAAAACTTCTTCTGTAGAAGGAAAAGAAA
>JABUQX010031705.1:7500-10000 GCA_015478945.1 Trachelipus rathkii
TCTTGAACTGTAATATATATATATTATATATATAGTATATATATTATATAGATATATATAATATATAATATATATACTTATATATTATAATATATATTATATATATATATATATCTATATAGTATATATATTATATATAATATATATATAATATAATATATAATATATATATATACGATATATATATAATATATATATACTATATATATTATTATAGATATATATATACTATAATATAATTCCTTATTTTCAGAGGTGTATCTCTGATCACCATTAGGTATATTGAAAGGTTACCTCATTTTTGCTGGTCTTATTGACGGTATTATTATCGTCTTATAATAAAATAATCGCCATTAACCGAAGTTGTGAGGTGATCGTCGCCACCCATTATCGGAGGCGTGCACACAATTTAAACGAGCTCGTTTCTTTTCTTATTTTTACCGTTTTCATTTCTATATTAACTCTTTTTCTATTATTGAATTTTTTTTTGTTTAATTCGACTTTTTAGAGTTTTCTTATATGAAATTGTAGCCAATCTTTTTTTGAGAACGTGATCAGAAAACCTCGAAGAGTTGCCAAAATGTTTTCATATTGTGAAGAGCATACTAGTTTTTATCAATGGAATAGAGTCTGGTGAAAAAAGTTCTATAAATAGAATCATAGTGGCCCTCTCTTTCTTTATTTTACTTTCCTCAACAAACCCACAATCATCACCAATATTTGTGATTGGAATTTTTCACGAAAATAATACTATCAAGTATCAAAAACGAATTCGATTGGTTGCTCCATAGAGGATGAGCTAAGTGAGCTATATATAATAATATATTGATCATATTTTTTTTATCTGATACATTTAACAATGTTTGACATCATTATAAAAGAAAATTAAAGCACATTCAAAAAGTTATATGAAAAGTCTAAAAAGAGAGAAAAAAATTTTTCTATGCTTTTTTTAAAAATTGTTTTAAGAAATATATAAGAGACTGTTTTTTCAAAATTTTTGAATAAAAAAACTAGTTTTTTAGCTTCCTTTCGGAAGGGATCATTACTTGATCGTATTTATACGCGAAACGAGAAACAAAAGTTTCTGTTCGTATATATCTCACCTTGATTTGAACGCAATTCTATAGTATACTATATATATATTATATCATATATATATAAATCATATATATATATATATATATAATAAGATATATATATATATATATATATATATATATATATATATATATATATATATATATATATGGGATCATTTTTTTAAAATGTTTGTTTAACAAAAAAAAAATCATATAACGAACACCGCAATAACGAACTATATCTTTCATTCCCAAATCTGTAATAAAATTAATATCCATCAGTTAATCCACATTTTATCTTGGCACAAAGTTATTTAGGTCAAAAATATTTTCCAACCGGATCAGGATGAGTGATGCACCAAAACACAGATATGATTGAACCATTTTAAATCTGTTATAAAAATGAAAATAAATTGTATTCAAAATATTGAATATATTTATTAAAGAAAAGTTATAAAATAAAATTGCAAAAAAAAAAAAAAAAAAAAAAAAAAAAAAAAAAATTAAATAAAAAAAAAAAAATTTTTTGCTATATATATATATAAAATAATATATAATATATATAATAACTATATATATTATATATTATATATATATAATATATATTATATATACATATATATATATAATATATATATTATATATATATATATATACCATATATATAATATATTATATATATAATATATATAATAATATATATATATATATATATATATATATATATATTATATTTGCCAAGACTTGCCAATATAATTTAGCCTTGTATGAAGGAATCTACTTAGCTGTTATTTTTGAGTTCTTATAACCTCGTCTTCTAATTACCGAAATAATGTTTAATATTCTGCGAGGCAATAACTTTCATTTGTTTGTTTTATAACCTTTACCATCACATATTTATTCTCATCTCGTCTCTCTCTCTCTCTTCTCTCTCTTCTCTCTCTCTCCTCTCCTCTTTCTCTCTCCTCTCTTCATCTCTCTCTCTCTCTTCTCTCTCCTCTCTCTTCTCTCTCTCGTCTCTCTCTCTCTCTCTCAATTACCCCTGCTATGTTCAATCTACTTTTTTCCAACTAAGAAATTTTATATTATAACAGCTCTTATCTGTATATATATATAATAATATAATAAATATATATATTATATTAATATATATATATATATAAATAATTAATAATATATATATAATATAAAATAATATATATATTATATATACTATATATATGTATATATAATAATATATATATAATATATATATATAATATAATATATAATCATATAATATATTATATAATATCTATATATACTATATATAATATATATATATATGATATAATCCTTAATTTCCAAAGGTTGTCTTATCACTTCATTAGTTATTGAAAAGTACCTCATTTTTGCTGGTCTTATGAGGTATTATTATC
>JABUQX010031706.1:0-14235 GCA_015478945.1 Trachelipus rathkii
CAATTTAGATAATTTCAACGTGATATATTTCATTGCTAAAACTAAAAGCGCGGAATAAAGAGTTTAAGTCGAGTTTTAAATGTCAATAATAATATATTATTGTGTAAAGAATATATAGGACCTATATAGCTTTGTGGGTGTGAATTTTTACAATTTGTGAGAAAAATTTGATTTAACTTTTAAAAAGAGAGCGTGGAAAACAGTTTTTATTTACACATCTATGATATCATAATTTTAAATATTTCTATATATATAAAGCTATGTGATTACTTCTTTTTATTTATTTATCTCAAAATCAAAATATATCTAAAATGGACTGGCGGGTGGTGAGGAGAGAAATTTTTTTTTTCTAAAGTCATAATGAATTGTATGTTGAGTGGTGATGATTCTTCTCTTTAGAGTTAATTTCTACTATATGTGAATTAATGAAAGTTTGCACATTATAGTAAGTTGTGTTATTTTAGTCTTAACTGTTGTTTAATTATTTGTATGTCTTATATTTGATAGAATATGTTAAGAAGTTCTTGTTTATGAGGAAAGTAAGTAGTTTTGTTTCTTTCCACTATGTGCATATTGTGATCTATCAACTATCTTGGTAATGATATTTGCTTTTACTAAATAGTGATCAGAACAGTTGATGTTGTGTGGAATGAATGAATAGTGAATATATTGGTAGTGACTACTTTTGAAGCTTATATAAATATATATCAGGTAAGGTTTTATACATAATTTAAGTATAGGTTGGATTAGGAGGAAGAATGTACTTATAAAATTTTGGTGACTAGTACCTTGAGAGTATAGTTTGTAAATGTGGATAGAATGTGAAGATGTCTCACAGATTAAGTATTTGGAGGTATATCTATATAGCGGTGTATGGGAAAGGTCTTTGAAAGTAAGTCTCCATTTATTGGTAGTGAATAAGGAGACTAAAAATGTATATTGGGAGCTTTGGTAGTGGTGGTCACGGTAGCGTGCGTCTAAGTGAATATAATAAAGGTGATTTTGTGATGAGAGAGAGATTATAATGAAAGTAGTTATCTAATAAAACGATATTACGTCTAGTGTGTATAAGATTATAGTAAGTTTTTATTTCTGTTTGTAGAAATTTACCACTGAGGCAATGTAGATGATGTCTTGTTAATATCAATAGGATTTAGATATATTGAGTGTGAGGGACCTACAATTTCCTTATTACATTATATATACGACTTTATCAGGTTGTATGCTCAGACAACATCGAAAGTGTAAGGTACGGTATAGTTATATAGGTTCCCTTAGTAGAAATATTTGGTATTATGTGGTTATATATATAGGCCATAGATGCAAAGTGCATACTTTTGTATATAGATATAGTATAGTGTATGAAATGAATTACATATCGAATTATTTGACATATTACGTGAGATAGAGATAGTAATGTTTTTATTTCTTTCTCATCTAAGATGTTTAAAGAGAAATACAGTAGAATATAAAAATTATGTGAACTTTCAATATATATATCGGTTTGAGAAATAAAAATATAGAATAACATTATGTCAGTATGTCTCATACATTTAAGTCGTGTTATGATATGTTGTATAAGATTCTCGTACACATCATGAGTATTGTCTTGATTTGCTATTAATGGTTCCTTGTACCGCAATATAGCTAGCTATCTCTTACAACATTATCTGCGCTCTCAGGAGTCGTCGTAGTGGATACTCTGATTCCTTTGATAATACTTGAATATGACCCTCCTCACCCGCTAACATGTGATGTTAATCGCTCGCGAGCTCTCGTCTTGAATACAGGAATGCGCTCTTCGCTGACGATAAGAAAGAATTCTGTTTCTCTTCATTCGTCGGGAAGCACGGGGAGAGAGAATTGAAGATGGATGATGTTTGAACTGCTCGCACGCATTAATAACCCAAGCATCGCACGACCGTTATTCATACCTAGATCGCGCAGGGTCCCGAGCTGTTTACTCAACTCTCAATCACTCTCATCCTTTCCTTCATCACAAAATAGTGGTTTGCGCACAGAGACACGTCAGAGTCTATACCACAGTAGTGCTCATGGGACAATAAAATCAAGTGTTGAGTGTGTGACTTTTCAGGCACAGTATGTGTCCGGCCCTAAAAAGACATCTGGGTGATAGTTCGTTTCTTAACTTGTTGACTCGATAAGTTCCGACACTAGCTCGCATATTCAATAAGCTTGTGTAAAAGATAGTATCTGAGAAATAGTCTTTGCGAAGAATGGTGGGAGTGTTCCTAAATGAGGAATTAGTTCATGCACCTTCTTAATTCCAAGTTTTTTTTGATTTTAATCATTTTTCTTTTGAATTTAGAAGTGAAAAGAGTATAATTCTGTTTGGTTGGTATGATAATTCGGACGAGGGAATAGATTAAAAATTTCTCAAACCTATATTAATCTAATCTCTATTGAATTTTGTGTCTATCATATAGAAAATAATCAAAAGGTTGTATATTATTTGAACAAGAATATTCTTAAATAAGATTTTTTTTTATAGTTTATTGCTATATTTTGTTGTATATAAAATATAGCAGTCCTAGCCTATAAAACACTGATGTTGTAAAGAACTCGTGCACCCCGATTAGTAGAGATTCTATATCTTAATATTAATTATAAGAAATTTTTACCTACTATTGTTGTAGTGCATGCCAAAAGTTGTGTCTTCTACTTAATACATTGTTTTAGCTAAAGCCTAATAGCATTGAGTCTGCTGTTTTCTCTGCTATACCCTATGGAAGTGCGCTTTCCATTGTTCCAATAATAATTTAAAATATTGTTTTTGCGTGTTTTTATTCATCAGAACAAAACATTTGCCTATTTTTACTAAACGCGATTTTGAGATACAATATTGAATTAATCATGAGGCCTAAAAGCCGGCCTACTCTTTACCGTGGCATAATTAAGCGCGGTGCCAACCTAAGTTATCATACTGCTCTGTTCCAAATTGTCAACTCGTACCGTTTGTCCGCCACTTGGCCCTCTAAACTTGAATTTTGAATCTTTTTTTAATACTTTTATGTTTTATCCCCGGGGTGGGCTTCGCCCCTCCCTCTAAAATATCCAACCCGCCCGCAGAGTGGTGCCCCGTGCCGCTCGGGTCCGGGAGGACGTTTTTTTTAAAACATTAACAACATACCCAATTCACGAGACTATAAAGCGAACAACCCAAGATTTGCCAGAACTTGAAAAAATTAATCTATAATAATATAATCATTATATAATAATAATAATAATATAAAATATAATAATATTATATAATAATAATAATAATATAATATATATTAATATTATAATGATAATAAATAATAATAAAATTCTTGTTATTTCTTAAAAATTTAAAAATGCAATAAGCTAATAATATAGAAATCTGACAACCTAAAAAAAATCTCGTTGTTTTTTTTATCGAAAATTCCGTATAAAAGGAGTCAACATCTTATAAATGTCCATATATAATATATATATTACTATCTATATATATATATGTATATTTATACAGTATTACAACATACACTAAATGCTTTATTACTTCTAATATATATATATATATATTCATATTTTAATATATATTAGCGTGTATGATATAGCTATTATAATACTCTCTCATTATAATATTACCTATATTTAAATATATTAATCCTAGGATAAAATTATACTTATTTTTAATAGTTTGGTATACAAGTCCTTAGAAGAGCATATCCTATCTCCTAAACTAAAAGCTTACAATGAGAAGGAAACATTGCTGAATGCTGGGGTCTCAGATTTTTAGTGCTGGTAACTGCAAACAAATAAAAAAAAAAAAAAAAAATTATAATCTAAACTACAAATAGCTCGGAAGGATACATTTTGGAATTCGTTCAATATATGATAAGAAATGTAAAAAAAAAAAAAACCAAAAAAAAAATTTTTGTTATATAATTTAGTAGATCATGTGCCTTAGTAGTGTGGCAAAATGTGCGAATTTGTATTAGTTCACTGTTAAAAATAATTTACGACTTTTCTCATTAAATTTGTCGCTTGTTTGTTTTTTTTAACTATAAGATACCATATCCACAGGTATATTTATTCATCGCCTGAAATGGAGAGTCGGGAGGTGTTATCCCGCTTCCCGTGGGGACTACGGGGGTTAGGACTAATTCCCTCAGGGAGGTTCGGATTACCTCGTCTTGGTATTAATGGAGTCTCGGGGGGTTCTCCGCCCTCCTACGGGGTATGAGAAACGTCCCCCCTGTGTTCGTCGGTCGAGCCGCTCTACATTGCCAGTGTAATCCTTTAACATATAGATAATCAGTATACTAGATGTCAGCACCCTGTGCCCAAAAACATGCATTTTTGCTTTAATTTTTTTTCTTAATTTTTTTTTTTAACCCATATTTTATAAGAAAACGAACAGAATTTTTACAAGGATCCAAAAAATGTATTTCATTTCACTGTAACTTTTGTATTTTTGGATATGGATTTTTTTATTTTTTTTTGTATTTTTTTATTGCTTTTTTTAAACAGTTCCTCGGTAATTTTGTCCAGGATTCCAGCATGAGTATTCCTTTTTCGGTAGCTGTAGTAGTTTTGAGATTGAATTTTTGCTTTTCTAGAGGCTGGCCATATATACTATATATATCTGATATATATATATTTATACTATAACTCCATATAAATAATTATATATATATACTATCTATATATCTCTCATTTATTTTAAACATTAACTTATTCTTCCAAATGTTATATCCGTATATATATTATATTACAAATATATAATATTTAGTATCTTATATATTCTATATATATTTATACTAAATATTATATAGATATATATATAACTTCTTTGATTCTATAATATATATATTTTATATATATTACCTCTTTTACCCATACACACTACACTTTTAGAACTGGCCAGCACTCGTTCCGTACATACTGCCTGCCGCGTGCATCCCTATATATAGATCGATGACTCTAGGGCTATGATAATTTCCCAGATTTTTCTGGGTATGTGCTGAAAGGAGAGTTTTAGTAGGTAGAATTTGAAACAGTTTCTGTGACTTTGGTTGCAATCTTGCTTCAGATGTTTTTGAGGTGGTTTCGGTAAGGTTGACCGTATTCTGTGAATAACCTTGAAGTTTGTCTTCTACCACATACTTTATTACAATTGTGGCAGGGGTATGCTCTAGGACATGGATTAGATTCTATACCATCTACTATATAAAATAATATTTGGTAAATTTGGTACGCTTAGGTTTTTATAATAATTTTCCAGGCTAGGTGTGGTGTGGTGTGGTTTTGTTTAGTGCACATGTTTGGTGAGCGCCTCGACAAATGTTGTTGTCTTGGTCTCACCTCAATTTATTGAAAGAGTATGGTGGCAGTAAGAATGCAAACCCTTTGGTACAGAAGATATTAGATGTGTAGATGAAGTTGAAAACCTTTTGAGAAATGCATTAAGCTCATCGGAAGATGTGTCAGGAATGTATTGCGTATATATAAAGTTGCTGCTTTCGATGTTGTAGCATTGTTAAGATGACAACCATGCAAATGAAAGGTAAATAGATTATATACATTTGTGACGTGTTCATTAAAATGTATTGTTATAGGTAAATAATAGAGTAATAAATTGAATGTAATAATTGGTGAAAGTGTACATAAATCTATATGTAATACACTATTGATGCATCTAAATAGGAAGACACTTTTATCACTGAAAGTAGTCGGATCTGACTTCACGATAGAATCTTATATCATTTGTTCAGTGGATAGTGTTATAGTTTGGTGTATAATTTTCATGTGATATGGGGTTTTGGTCGATTGCACTGAGATACTAAGGGATAGTTATAGAGCATTGTGATAGATCTCGGCAAATCAGTTACACTTCGAATTTAGTATCCTACAAAACCCCTGGAAAAACTCATGCAGAATTTTTTTTTCTTTTTTTTTGTAGACCAGTGTAAATGGAGACTGCGGATGCGTGTCTTCAAGTAGTTGATTGAGGATGTGGATTGCGGAGTAGGATGGTCAATTCTTAGTCGATATATATCATGCAGATTGCTGGTGTCATTCTACATTATATAATATTTTACTCATACTAAGTATATAATAAATTTTTAGTTATATATATATATTTATTATTTGAATAAAAGTACTTCTTTAAAAAAATGAATCTTGATTTTGAATATAAAATACTCTATGAATATTGAAACCCATGAATACAGCGAGTACTTGATTTTGAATGATGAGTAGATTTTGTGTATATGTTATTGTTACAGCATCTTGTATGTAGTGTGGTGTGTTGTTAGGTGTGTGTGTGGGTTGTGTGTTAGTGTGTACGTGTATGTTTCCTCTCCATCTATTTCCAAATTAAATTATAACATATCTTTTTTATTTAAAAAATCATTTTGACTGCATTATCGACTGCCAGTATAATAGAGAAGGTATAACAGTACATTACTATCAAGTATGTATTAATTAACGAAACCTTTTCTCATCTTTAGGTGAAACTAACCAAACCTCATAATTAGTTTCAAGTCCTGCTATACAATGCGTAGATACTACATTTTTTGCATCTCTCTAGGGGAACACTCATCATTTGAAGTGTTCGTCTTAAAAAAATGGCATTTTTTATATAAGAAAACACTATGAGGTAATTCCTCAAGGTTTTCTTGAGTTAGGTTTAATTGTTTCTGTGTTTAATTGTTTCTACAAACTACTATTGTTTATGAAATGAACATCTAAAATTATGACATACAATTGTAATTTCGTTATAACTTTAGATGCAATATTTTAAATAATTATATTTCTTAATTTTTGTTGATAGTTTGATAGTTTAATATTGTAATATTTAGATCGTAACCTATCTTTTATATATTGTATATATATTATATTTAGTATTTTTTAATATTATTATTCTAATATTTTTATTTATCCTATATATTATTAGTTATATTATTATATATTGTTTTATGAATAGATATATATATATTTTTTGGAGTATATATATATTTTATATTTATATTTTATTTTTATTTATTTTTGTATTTTTGTGTGTGTTTGTTGTGTGTTTTGTGAGGCTGTGTGTGTGTGTAGTTGTGTGTGTGGGAGGAGGAGAGAGAGAGAGCAGAGAGAGAGAGAATGATAGAGAGAGTATGTAGATGATGAGTGAGGAGAGAGAGTGTGAGTAGAACCCCTTCTCCTTTAATCTAGGTGTGCTTTTTTTCCGTGAGTGTGGTAATCAATATAGCTGTTAATATTAGATGGTTTTTTTATTTTATTAGAACTATTATTTAAAGGTATTTTATTTATATTTTTTTTTTTTATAGAACTTTATATTTATTCTTATATAATATATACATATTCCCAACGATTTATAGAGTTAAAGGACAATCTATCTGTAATGATTCATTTAATATTAAATATTAATTTACAAAGCAAGGAGTTTAATTAAAGGTATATTATATATATATATAGTATATATATATATTTATTATTATATTATATAATATATCTATATATATATATATACTACTATATATATAAACTATAATATATATATCTATATATTATATATATTCAACGATATTTTACCAAAATTTAATATATATATATAATATCTATATATATATATATTTATATATATATATACTTATATATTATTTACTTTATAACTACGTATATATATATATATATACTTATATTATTTTTGGGTTTTCAAATCATTTACCACTAAATTTTGTTTGTGTGCATAGATTGCTGATACTATTTTTATTATTATCATAGACTATTAGCACAGTTATTGTGAAATCAAAATTAAAGTGTGGGGTGTTCCAACCACCACAGTATCATAAAGTCATGCATCTCTATTTGAAAGCCCAATGATGCAGACTTACAAATAGCTGATTCGATTTATATAGATTAATATTTAAAGAAAAGTAAAATAAAAAAAAAAGTATTCATTTATTAATTTCTATATTTAATTAAATAAGTTTTAATATATACATATATATTATATATATATATTAAATATAATATATTTATAAAAATTATATTTATATATATATAGTATAGTGTATTATATATATATATATTATAGTATATTATATATATATTGTATATATATATATATATATATAATATTAATATATATGATATAACAAATCTTAAATGAGTATATTCACCTTTGCTTCTGGATTTATATTCTTAACTTATATGAAACATTTGCAGCATTCGTAATTCTCCAATGAATAAATCCGCATTTATTCAAATCAGACATTCGCGCTGTTCGTATTAAATCCGGTTGTCTTCCTAGATTCTGGTGAACTGCTTTCGAAGAAAATAAGGATATTAGATATTTCCAAAAAACTGTAATTCAAACATGCTAATGAGGCAACTTTGTTTCACTGCTGTAAAATTGCAGTATAACCGGCAAATTAAAAGTACTGTCTATGTCATAAAATAAATGAAACTTATAACATTTTAAGGATTATAGTCATGACATGAAAAGGCAAATGTAGTTTATGCTTAGTAATATTTTTTCAATGGTTAATGTAATCAGGTTTGTTTTGAGACTTTTTTTAAAAGGTTGCGATTTTCACAATATCTCCTAAAATAAGTTTTGAAAATTGGCTCTCAAAATTATTAACTTATTATTATTATTATTATTATTAATTATATTATTTGATATATTATATAATTATTATTATTATTAATGTATTAAAATATTAAATTTTAATTATAAGATTAATTATTATTAAGATTTTATTATTTGGATTTTATTATTAATTATTATTAGTATTAACTATTATTTATATTATTATTTTATTTTATTTATTTCTCTAAATATAAAATATATAATAGTTATTAATTATTATTATTGCTAATTAATTATTAAATTATCTCAATTAATTTTATTAATTATTATTTTTCTCTGAATATTCATTGTCTTTTGACTAATATTAATATTATTTTAAATTTTATTAAGTGTATTATAAATAATCTATTATTATTAGTTCTTTATTAATAAAGGTTATATTATTTATTATTATAAATCTAATATTTACTATCCATTATTATTATTAATTATTATATTATCTTATTATTTTTATTTATTATTATTTATTATTTTTTATATTATTATTTTTTTTATTATTAAGTTGTATTAGATTCATATTGTGATTGTGATTGATATTGTTGTATTTGTCGGAATTGTTTTTATTTTGCTATTTTATTATTAGTTTATATTCTATAATTTTTTTTTTATATTATTAATTTTCATTGTTCATTTTTCTGTTATTAATTTTATTATATACTTATTATATTATTACATCATTATTATTATTTATTATTATTATTATATTATATTATTTATTATTATTTTATATTATTATCTTATTATTAAATTATCTATTATTATTATCTAATTATATATTTTATTATTTCTTTGATTTGTATTATTTATATATTCTTTATTTTTATTCTACTTAATATTATATGTCTTATAGTCCATGCATTATTTCTTATTCGCATATATTTTATCTTATTTTATTTCATCTCATTATTTAATTATTATTGTCATACTCTTATTTATTTTAATACTTACTCGATTGTTATTATTGTTATCTATTCTTATTATGCTATATTATATACTTCCTATAATATTATAATTATTATTATTATTATGTTTTTATTGTTACTCTAAGAACAACATTATCTTTATTTATTATTTGTTATTATTTATTATTTATTCATGAAATCATTATTTTATTTTGAATAATTATATTTTATATATTATTATCATCCCTTTTTTATAGTATTATTGTTATGAACATAATTTTTGGTCTTCAAAGGACAATGATTCGTGTTTTAATTAGTAGATTCCATTTCACGATAATCAGCCTATATTTTATAGGTTATTATAATATTAGAACATATTGTTAAATATTGATATTGTATATATATGTACATTATATTAATTATTTGAAATAAAAACATTGATTCTGATATATATTTATTTTTAAATATTATTATTAATGAATTATTATTATTATTATATATACTACATTCTTAAATATATTAAATTTAATAATTATTATATTAAACTCTTGCTATATTATTATTTATTTGTACTATTAATACTTTCATATTTATTAATTATTATTATTATTATTATTATATTATTAACTTATTACTTTATTATTATTGAGATTCGGAAAAAGTTTTTGCCGAGACAATGGAATCATGAGAGATGATGGCAAGTATCAGGCGCCACCTTTGGACAAGACGGAGGTAAAATATAAAATTTTTCCATTAATATTTTTATAAGCAATTTTGTATTTCTAATTTTATACATATTTTTTTCCATTTTTTCTTTACACCAAAATTTACTCAATTTCGTCTTTTTTTATTAGAAAATATGTTAATTATATATAGCAGCATTTAGTTGCCTTGCAAATAATTTTCATAAATTAAGCCTGGTGTATAAATGATAGTTTCCAAAAGCGGTCCATATATTTCCTCTTATTTTATATACTAAGGATCTCTACCTCTCTCTCTCTGGCTTGTGTCTCTCTTCTTAGTTCTTGTTCAAAATGAATATATCAATCTAGCTCGTTATTTATAATATTCTAATTGTTTTCATCTCTTCATCATCATTTTCTATAAGATATTCTATACGGTTATTATACTATATTATTCATAAACTTGTAATTCTACTATCTGAATCTATTATATCTTTGTCTTAGCAAATATTTGTTACTGATTCTCCTCCTTTATCTTCTCTAGGCTTATAATATTCTCTTATTCTATTCTTGAATCTAGAAATTTGTTTTACAAAAAGGATCAATTAATTAAATTACAATTATCTAATTTATTAAATAAATTTATACTTAATTTAAACTATAAAATTTATCAATATATTTTCTCAAAATTAACTTGTAAAGTGAATGTTTTTGGGTTGCTCCAATGGAGTAATTCCCTATTCAAGCGGCCAAGGAAGGAATCCTGAAAATAATATTGGATAAAACCAATTACTGATTCTTGAAGACGCGCATAAATCTTTTTTTTTATTTTATAAGATATATAGATATAGGAATTACCCCGCATTAGCAAGAGCAAAATTATTAGACAGACGAAGGAAAACATAATGGTAAAGTAATTGTTAATGGTAATCCATGTTCCTCCATGCATCTTTCTACATAGGTGCACTTGCTCTTAGTCCGCTAGTCGCTCCGCGCGGACTAACAGATAGGTGGGACTAGCGGAGGTGCGGAGTGGTCAGGAAATTAGCGGACTTGCATGCGGGATCAAAAAAGTTTCCGTCTTATTGTTCAGCACCTTTTTAAAAAATGAATATAATTTACTTATTAAGTTATTATTGTGCTTATTTATAAGAATATAATTTTTATTTTAAGTTTACTATAAATTTATAACTTTTAGTATTTAACATTAATTTGTTTTTTTAATAATTAAATTCTCAAATTAAATTACAAATATTTTAAGGTACATATATAATAAAATATTATTTAAATTGATTTTTATAGGACACTAGCAATTGTTTTACACTCTAACTATAATTTAATTAATTTATTATTTACTTAAATATGACTGATATTGGGAGCTCTATTATTAAATTGCGGTGAAGCAATTTTATACTATATATATATATATATATATATATATTTATATAATCTATGAATATATGTTGTAATCATAATATGGTAATTACTAAATTATTATATATATGTATCAGTATATATATTATGGATATCTATTATCTATTATATTCTACTATATATATAATACTTGTAACTTCTTTTAAAATAATAAACTTTTGTTTTACTTTATTTATATAGTATTAATAATTATATAATTTTAAATTATTATATTATACATTTGAATTGTTGGTTCTTTACTTTTGTATACTTTGTTATTTTATATTATTAAATTTTTATTTATTTATTTATTTTATTATTTTTATATTTTTATTTTAATACGTTTATATCTATATTCATTTATTGCTTACCGAGCTGATACGTAGATTAGCATCGACTCTTCAGGAGTGAGGCTTTGATGTATTTCTATACTAAAGTCTTGAGTATTTATCGACTAGTCTGACTAGTCACTCACCATTGTAAAATATTTCAGAAAGTGTAGGCAGAATTGTTTTATGGTTCAGTTGACCTTTTGAATTAGTTCATAATGATCCTGCTGAATTAATACACTTCTTAGCTACTTCTCTCGGCGAATGGATCATCATTTCTTTCTATAGGCAGTATTTTCTTGAATTGTTTTAAATTTTGTAAGAACTCTTAATATTTGTCGGCTGTGAGCGGAATAATTTAGTATTGCTGGGGATATTTTGATGAGAGGTCAGCCTTCAACTTTCTCTTGCCCCATTTTTTAAAAAAAAATTTTTGGGGGAAAAAAAGGAAGATGATCTTTTGAAAGGTAATATGGATCATTTGTCCTGTGAAGAAACTATTGAAGAAGGAAGGACGGTGGAAATCTTTGAGATTTGTCGATATTCATTCAATATTTTTATTTCATATTCACTAAATAAATTTTTTTTGTAGAGATAAATATATTTAGTATTCAATATTAAAATCTTTTGTAAGTCGCCACCCATATTATTGGGGAACGTGCCGAGGACGTGCGGACTTGCGAATAGCGGCAGTTGATGGTCTGAAATAAGTGCGGAGGAGCGCTAGCGGATAACGTTTTCTCGAGGTGCGGAGGTGGGCGCGTAGCGGACGATACCCCTAAATGATGCGGGGTGCCCACCTCTGATTTCTACCATGGTTAGAAAATATCCACGCAACATACAATGTTGAAACTAATTGATGAAAGGTTGAAACATTGATGATAGAAAAAGTATTTAAATTCATTTCAAAATTGAGAAAAAGACTGATGTGGATAAGCAGCTATTTTTTCTTTAGAAGATATTAGATATCACAGATTAATAAATCTCCGATATCCATAGTACAATAGTCCATCAAGGAGGCACATTTCAGGAAAGATTATTCCAACTATAGTAAGGTAAAAACAAAATAACACATCAACTAAAGGAAAAGAAATTGTTTTTTCTCCAACCTTTCTTATGAGCTTCTGTTACAGTATCATAATTTACAAAGTTCATTTTAAATTCTAGCTAATGGCTAATAACCTAAATAAAATTACACATTTAATTTTCTTTTCATCGAACTTTAATTTGTGTTTTACAATAGGATTAAACTTTCTTAATAATGTCCATTATGCTAATTTGTCTACCATTAAGCTAATTATTTTAACCCCTCTAGTGGGAAAATTCCACCAGATTTGGGGAAAACTAGATAAAGATAGTGTGTTCCAGACTTTACCAGTGGAGTACATGAAAGATTGAGCATAGCGGTTAATTATGGGGGTAAGAGAGTTGGACCGAGGAAGAGTGAGAATGTGTAGAAAGGCGTGTGGCACAAGCCCTTCCTAATGGAGGAGGTACTAGACTTGAAAGCTTAGAAGGGCAGTATCTGTTGTAATTGCTTTATCACAAAAAGAGAGTGACGCAACAATTTAAAGCGATGAAAGAGAGTGGAGTGAGAGCAGGAGAGGTTTAAGACGAAAAGCCCTAAACTACACCTCAAGGAGAGCTCTGTGAGTGGAATCACCCCAGATGTGTGAGGCGTACTCCATACATATATATATATCGAACCTCTTAGAAGTTCCTTATAAAGAGAAGTAATGTGATCTTTACAAGAAAATATATATATATATATATATATATATATATATATATATATATAGTTATTATATATATATATATATATATATATATATATATATATATATATATATATATATATATATATATATATATATATATATAGGACCTTGGACCTTTTACATGACTGAAAATAAATTTTCATCGGAAAGGTTTACACCCTTGATATTATACTGCTTTAAAAAAATAAAATTTAATTTATTTTGGATAATAAAACAATTTCCTCTTTTTGTGCTTCACCGTTCCTTTTATGTTTTAATATAGTAAGTACATTATATATATATATATATATATATATATATATATATATATATTATATATATATATATATATATATATATATATATATATATATATATATATATATATATATATATATATATATATATATATATATATATATATTATAAAGAACATATTAAAGTTTTTACTGATAAATATGAAATTATTAAATTAATCAATTCTGATTGAATCATAATACT
>JABUQX010031707.1:2500-7500 GCA_015478945.1 Trachelipus rathkii
TGAATTTTCCTTATTAGTTCTGCTTCTCCAAGGATCATTTTATAAAAATCACAACAGGTATAATCATAGTTTATTTTGGTAATTAAAAGTGCCTTCAAAGTATTTACAGAGAGTTGTGTTTTATCGCTAGTCCACAAGCTGTTCATTAAAGAAAACACTCTTTCCGTAGCGCCATTTGTTCCGGGCAAGCAAAGACGAAATTTCACCAGTTTAAGAATGTTAGAATAAGGTATATTATTCTCAATAAAATAAGTAAAAATTTCAACCCAACATTCGACTGGAGGCATTCCTCTTGATCTCCAGGTGGAAAAAACTTTTGGTCGCAAATACCGTTTAACAAGACGAACTCACCGTAAAAGCAGTCTCATCAACTGTGAATTGTGGCATAAGTTCAAGAATAAAACATTGGGTATTTTGTATTTCCTCCCAGCTGGGCATTTTCTGCAAGGTAATCCAGGTAAAATTTTTCAAATTATCGATAGGTTTGATCCATTTATTTAAATACTCAACTCCAGCTTTATAAAAAGTATACACATATTGTCTAAATATTGCTACTTCTGATCCAAGTCCCTCTTTCTCCAATTTTTTAAGTATTGATGATACGGCTGTCGTAATAAACAGTCTTCAAATTTTGAATGTAGATTTCTCAACAAATCATTTAAGACTGAGATTACCTCAAAAATGGTAATTGTTTGTCCTTCAATCTTCTCGATGCATGTATGAAAAGTTGATGCCTGATTATGAATAAAGTAAAGCCACGCTTCTGACAAAGGGTTTTCAAAAAAGTTTTTTTTATGATAAATGGGCATTTTTCTTGAGACTCGAAAAACGATTTCAGAGGTTGAAACATAGATAACAAGCGTTCAACTGTGGGAAGTAGAGCAAGCCACCTTGTTTTGCTATATCCTAGAATTTTCTTGTAGTCACTATCCACAAATTCGCAAAATTCTTTCAATGATTCAACCCTAACTGTGTAGAGATAAAAATGAGAATATATTTTAGAGACAATTCCGTCGATATCAACAGGTAGAGTATCAGCAGCTGTTTGAATAGTATTGTGAAGAATGTGAGCGGTACATCCAACCCCAAGTAAATTATGACCCAGATTTTCTTTGAGTTTTGTTAAAACATTATTAATACCCCTCCTGTAAACACCACCAAAGTTGCTATTAGTATTATCTGCACAAAGAGCAATAGCTTTATCAACTGCATTAACACTTTTTAAACTATCAGTTAAGAAAGACGAAATAATGCTTGACGTTTCCCCAGGCAATGATTTCAGATCGAATAGTTTCACTTGAACACCTTTATCAACTTTAAAATACCTAATTAAAACGGGGCATAATTTGATTTCCTTATGGTTAGAGGTATCGCTCATAATGGAAATAAAACTACTTTGTTGAATATCTGACAAGAGTTTTGATAACGCAAAAGGAGTTAAAACATTTAATATGATTGCCTCAGCTTTAGTACGAGCGCAGGTGAATTTAGGGTCAAAGCAACACTGAATGAGTTTTGATGTACAATCCATTGATTTGAAAGACTGATTATGTTGTGCCAAATGATAAGCGAATGTTCCTTCAGCAGCCGCTAATTTAACTTCTTTGTCACCAATCGTTTCACTCTTAAAAAAGGTTGTAACAGTGGAACTAGATGCACTTGCGCGCAACGCACTTTTATGTTTTTCACTACTTAAATGGTGTTTAATATCAGAACGCCCTCCATGAGATATGTTAAAAGTGGATGAACATGTATTGCAACGAACATCTGAATCAGTTTTAGTTTTTTTAATGAAAGGGTACTCTTTTTGAAGCTCTGAATTAAATACACACTTTCTTTTCGGCCCCATGTTTTTCAGCAACAATATTCTTGTCTACGGTATTAGTAAATGAAGCAGAACCGAAAAAAAAGAAAAGAAAAAATTATCTCTCGAACCTAATCATAAGAGCCTAGTCTGCTAAAAAATCAATCTGCAAAATCAATATATATATTTATAATTAATATATATATATTTATATCGTATATATATATATATAATATATATAGATATATATATATATATATATATATATATATATATATATATTATATATATATATATATATAAATTTCTAAAATTAAGAACTGCGCCAGCATCTACCACTCACGTAAGAGTAAGACAAGCTGAAATAACTACACGGAAATATTGGCTGAAGTTACTTTCTGTTATTTAAAAAATGTATATATCGATTGACAAAAAACCTCATCCCTGAAAAAATTATTAGTTTAAACATGTATATATATATATATAATATATTATATATATATATATATATATATTATATATATATATATATATATATATATATATATATATATATATATATATATATATATATATATATATATATATTAAAAATATACGAAAGCATGTTAAAATTGGGTTTGTATCATAAAATCGGGACGAAATCGGGACTCTCTTCTAAATCGGGACAAGGGTTGCAAAAAAAGGACTGTCCCGGCTAAATCGGGACGAATGGTAACCTTATATTTAAATGTTTCTAAAAACAACATTAACCAGAAATTAATAGATTTTAAACTAAAAGATAAATATTAGTAACCAAAAAACAATACAATATTTTAGAAAGACTCTATGGCCTTTAATCAAATCTTTATGTTCTTGGCATTTTTGGTTCACACACACACAGGGTTTCGACGGAAACCTGTAGGGAATTTTCATATGGTGACAACTGGAAATAACTAAAGTTACTATTTAACATCCTTTATAAATTCGAATAGAAAAACTTATTTCTATGTCCCTAGGTTATTGCCCATAATATATATATATATATATATATATATATAATATATAATATATATATATATTATATATATATAATATAATATATATATATATATATATAATATATATAATATCATATATATATATTTCGCGACTGCTAATATTAACATATATCTTGTAATGTGCCACTTTTTATCCTAGGTATAAGCGCAATACTTGCTTCTGTTGTAAGAGTTCAGTCATAAAAAATTGACTGAAAAAAAATCCACTCAATTTCTTATGTTTCCAGCAAGCAAAACGAGGACCCATTCTTTGACAGAGCCCTTCCCTTTGTTTTATGGAGCGGTTGATGATATCAGACAATAGTTGAAATCAATTATTGGAGGATATAGACCTACTTCAAGAATAATAATTTTTCAGCTCTCTCTGAGCATTTAATCTACTACGTTTCTCATCATATATCAGACAAGCATCAATAAAGAGGCGTTCGCTGACACTGACAAAACTTCTTGACGGACAAGCTAACTATCAAAGAACAGGATACATTCCCTCACACATTCTTTACCTTACAAGAGTGCCTTCTTCTTCAGAAAAAAATGTTTCTCTTTGATGTACTCGTTGATGATTTTAATGCCTGCTTACAAAGCTGATCATCATAATCATCATTGTTTGAATGTAGAATGACATTCATGATATCGGTGAGAGTGGTGCTTGTGCATTGTTTTGAAGCAACGTTTGCTGTTCTTTATCAATCCTGAACTATTTCAGAACTGCATTTTTGAATTTCTTCACATTTTCGGCCGACGCTGACTTTAATCCTCACAGTGAAAAGCTGAGAAGTGAAAATTTTTATATTTGTGTCTAGGGTCCTAAAACAAAACTATGAAATTGAACTTTTTATTAATTTCTCTCAATATCCCTGCTCTCAATTTTCTTTTCTTGACTCATTTTCTTACGATACTATTACTCTCTTCAGCCAACTACGAGAAGAATGACGTCTGTTTATGGTAAAGAGGTTTTGCTGATTATCATGATGATATCTTCAAAGAGTTGGAGTATGGTGATAGAGTTGGTTAGAATAGAATTTCTATGATATGTTTTCTATGATATGTTAAAAAATTTATTTTTCATTGAAATGATGTGTTAAAAAATTCATTTTATCATTAAAACGACCGTACAGGCAGTCAGATACATTACGTTTTTGCATCCTTATCATCATTTGCAGAATGTTGTTCTAGCGCGTGGTAAAGTCATATATTGCTGAAAGTTGTGGAACATTAATTATGGTCTGTATTTTATGTACCTCTTCTTAAGCTATGCTCGAATGATTAAAGCGTGCCCCAATTAACCTACATTTTGAGAAAATTTCGCTAATTGATGTTTGAGATGTCACACCATTTTCAATGTTAAGGTGCAATTGACAACTGTGTTATTCATTCAAGAAAGAAACAGAGCTTTCTTTATATTGGCACCAGCATCTCTCAAGATATGGCACAGTGAGCATCATCTGGATATGGATTACGTTTCGCCAACATGTGAGAAAACGGAACACCGTTCATTACTAATATTTCTTCAATTTTACTAATCATCCTTTGAATTTTTTTGTTTTTAGCCCCATATCTTTATATTTTCTGTACAAATTTTAAGACTAATTTGTTTCAATCCTTAAGCTGGTATGGAAGATCCTTCCTTTTCTACTAGTTTTCTTTAATATCTCTTCCTTGTGTTTTCTGCTTAGATGGTTTCATAATCCAGATGTTGTTCATTCTTTTCGAGAATAATTGCGATTGAAAAATATAAACTTCACGATGTCATTGGATACAATATCGAAGTAATCCCAAACAACCCTGGGTTAGGATGTCATTACGCAATTGTCTCAGCAGTTGATCTCTAGGGTAATTACTCACACGTACTACAAGCCTATCAATAATATTAACTTACTTACTGCCACGACCTCGAGTTGCATTAGTCAACTCATCCTGGTAAACTTAACACAAAAGTCGCTAAATTTTCTAACAAGTCCCGTGGGACAGTTTTAAATTAGCATGTGCATGTGTCCGAGTACGAATGCGAATGCTGATAATAATTTATTTTTAGGAATCGAGAATGTGAATGTGAATACGAATATACATTTTTTATTATTCAAGAATGCGAGTATTCGGTCCATATTTTATATATAATATATATATATATATATATATATATATATATATTATAT
>JABUQX010031707.1:12500-22500 GCA_015478945.1 Trachelipus rathkii
TGGTGGTAGTTTGTTACATTCCAGTTTATAACGTGGTAGTTTACTATATTCCAGTTTATTTGGTGTTAATTTGTTACATTCCAGTTCATCACGTGGTAGTATTTACATTCTAGTTTATCACGTGGTAGTATTTACATTCTTGTTTATCACGTGGTAGTTTATTACATTCCAGTTTATTAGGTGGTAGTTTATTGCATTCTAGTTTATTAGGTGGTAGTTTATTATATTTCAATTATCACGTGGTAGTTTATTTCATTCCATTTTACTAGGTGATAGTTTTTTACACTCCAGATTATTTGGTGGTAGTTTATTATATTTCAGTTTTTTTGGCGGTAGTTTATTACATTCCTGTTTATCACGTGTTAGCTTATTACATTCCAGTTTATCACGCTGTAGCTTATTACATTCTAGTTTATTAGGTGGTAGTTTGTTACATTCCAGTTTATTAGATGTTAGCTTATTACATTCCAGTTTATCACATGGTAGTTTATTATATTCCACTTTATAACGTGGTAGTTTTTTACATTCCAGTTTATTAGTTGGTAGTTTATTACATTCCAGTTTATCACTTGGTAGTTTTTTTTACATTCCAGTTTATTAGGTAGTGGTTTATTAAATTCTAATTTATTTTGTGGTAGTTTATTACATTCCAGTTATCACGTTTTAGTTTTTTACATTCTAGCTTTCACGTGGTAGTTTATAACCAGTTTATTAAGTGGTAGTTTATTTCATTCCAGTTTATCACGCGGTAATTTATTACATGCAATTTTATCACGTAGTAGTTTATTACATTTCTGTTTTATTAGATTGTAGTTTATCACATTCCAGTTTATTTGGTGGTATTTTATTACATTCCAGTTTATCACGTGTTAGTTTTCTACATTCTAGTTTATCACGTGGTAGCTTATTATAATCTAGTGTATTAGGTGGTAATTTATTACATTTGTGTTTATCATCTGGTAGTTTATTACATTCCAGTTTATCACGTGGTAGTTCATTAAATTCCAGCTTATCACGTTATAGTTTTTATATTCCAGTTTATTAGGTGGTTATTTATTACATTCCAGTTGATCACGAGGTAGTTCTTTATATTCCAGTTTATTAGTTGATAGTTTATTACATTCCAGTTTATTGGAAGGTAGTTTATCACATTGTAGTTTATTACATTTCAGATTATCACGTGATAGTTTATTACTTTCCAGTTTATTACGTGGTAGTTTATTACATTCTAGTTTATCACGTGATAGTTTATTACATTCCATTTTATTATGTAATAGTTTATTACATTCCAGTTTATTAGGTTGTATTTTATTACATTCCAGATTATTTAGTAGTAGTTTATTACATTCCAGTGTATCACGTGGTAGTTTTTTACATTCCAGCTTATCACGTGGTAGCTTGTTACATTCCAGTGTATTAGGTGGTAATTTATTACATTTCAGTTTATCACGTGGTAGTTTATTACATTCCATTTTAAGAAGTAGTAGTTTATTACATTCCAGTTTATTAGGTTGTTGTTTATTACATTCCAGTTTATTTTGTTTTATTTTATTACTTTCCAGTTTATCACGTAGCTTTTTACATTCTAGTTTATCACGTTTTTAGTTTATTATATTGTAGTGTATTAGGTTTTAATTTATAACATTTCTGTTTATCATCTGGTAGTTTATTACATTTCCGTTTATCACGTAGTAGTTTATTAAATTCCAGTTTATCACGTGATAATTTTTTACATTCCAGTTTATTAGGTGGTAATTTATTACATTCCAGTTGATCACGTGGTAGTTTTTCACATTCCAGTTTATTAGGTGATAGTTTATTACATTCCAGTTTATTAGAAGGTAGTTTATTACATTCCAGTTTATCACGGGTTAATTTATTACATTCATGTTATCACGTAATAGTTTATTACGTGCCAGTTTATTAAGTGGTAATTTATTACATTCCAGTTTCTTACGTGGCAGTTTATTACATTCCAGTTTATTAGGTTATAGTTTCTTACATTTCAGTTTATTTGGTAGTAGCTTATTACATTCCAGTTTATCAAGTGGTAGTGTTTTACATTCCAGCTTATCACGTGGTAGTTTCTTACACTCCAGTGTATTAGGTGGTAATTTATTACATTTCAGTTCATCACTTGGTAGTTTATCACACTCCAGTTTATTTGGTGGTAGGTTATTGCATTCCAGTTTATCACATGGTATTTTTTTACATTCCAGTTTATCAAATGGCAGTTTATTACATTCCAGTTTTTCACGTGGTAGTTTATTACATTTCAGTTTATCACGTGGTAGTTTATTACATTCCATTTTATCAAGTGGTATTTACATTCCAATTTATTGGATGGTAGTTTATTTTATTCCAGTTTATTTGATGGTAGTTTATTACATTCCAGTTTATCACATGGTAGTTTATTAGGTGGTAGTTTATTATATTCCAGTTTATCACTTGGCATTTTATTACATTCCAGTTTATCACGTGGTGGTTTATTACATTCCAGTTTGCCACGTGGTATTTTTTTTATATTCTAGGTTATCTCGTGGTAGCTTATTACATTTCAGGTTATCACGTGATAGTTTATTACGTGTCAGTTTATCACGTGGTAGTTTATTACATTCCAGTTTATTAGGTGCTGGCTTATTACATTCCAGTTTATTAGATGGTGGTTTATTACATTCCAGTTCATTTGGTGGTATTTTATTGCATTCCAGTTTATCACGTTTTAGTTTATTTCATTCCAGTTTATTAATTGGTAGTTTATTATATTCCAGTTTATCACCTGGTAGTTTATTACATTAGAGTTTACTAGGTGATAGTTTATTACATTCCAGTTTATTGGATGGCAATTTATTACATTCCAGTTTATTAGGTGGTAGTTTATTATATTCCAGTTTATCACCTAGTAGTTTATTACATTCTAGTTTATCACTTAGTAGTTTATTACATTCAAGTTTATTATGTTTTAGTTTTAACATTTCAGTTTATCACGTGGTAATTTATTACATTCAGTTTATCACATGGTAGTTTATTACATTCCATTTTATTTGGTGGTAGTTTATTACATTCCGTTGTATTTTAAGAAAATATTAAATAGCCTAACTTATATTTTTCCTTTATTCATGCATAACGAGGCTATTTAATTATTTTCAATATTCGCAATATCTGCGAATTAGGTAATGCTACAATAAATAGATTAATTGATGTTTCTAACCTAGTCTTAATACTATGTAAATTACAATTGTTGGTTATCCAGGTTGAATTATTTTTATATACAAGTGTGTGTGTAATCATCATCTTATTCTCCTTTGATTTTAATTTAAGTGTGTGTACAAGCCCTCTCCCTCTCTCCTGCTTTTCTTTTATTAGTTATAACTCAAAAAAATTCTTTTTTTTTTGTAACGTCTCTAGAAATGGAAAATGGAAAATTATAAACTATTATTGGAATATTTTATTTAATCAACGTAAAAAACAGTTTACTTCGAAATATTTTTAATAAATATATCTCTATTAGTATTTATAGTAGTAGTAAGTAAGTAGGCATCATTCGACCGATAGAAGAAATCTCCCCCAACCACCCTTCTTTAATTAGGAATATTTAATGTTACAGACCGATGCACATTCATTTTATTTCACTTCATTACAACTTTAATGGTTGGTTCCTTTCGCTGCTCTTTGGGTGGCACTGAGAAGACATAGATATAATATCTCAAGAGTATTTCTCCATCTTACACTAAGTGTGATTACAGCTATGTCTAGTCGTTACTCCCATTACCTTTTTCATATACAATACGAGCTTTACATTATGCCCATACAAATTATTTTTTGATTTTTATAAAGTTGATAACAATTGCTGTGATCATGAAGATGCCTGTGCGTTGATTCCAATTTTATCCTTCCTCTATTGCCAGTTCAAAGTTTAAGGCCTCTGGTGGTCGGGTTAACGCTGTTAATAAATTACTAGCGTGCTCTGGCATAGGTCTTCATCTCACTTTATTAAGTTGAGCTATATTTATTCTTTATTCACATTCTTAGTTCTAATTTGCACTTTGTTGAAAGTACCACTTTCTACAAGACCTTTTCAACTAACTGTTCTTAACCGATTATTAAAATTTTGAGTACCCAGACAGCAAACTCTATTCTGTTTCCTCTAACTGGTTTTATCCTCAATTTCGAGATTTGAAATTTTCCATATTTTCTACGTTAATATCCTCGACGCTTGCTCTTGACTGTAAATTTTATCTCCTAATTCTATAAAGTATTTTCTTTGCCTATATATAATCCAAAATAGAACACATTCTCTCTCCTTCTTTATCTAAAATCATCATTCCATTCTGGATGATTCTAATGCTCACCACCATTGATACTTTAAGATGACCGCATGGAGGGGTAAATTCAATTCGGTTTCAACTTAAACTAGTAAACCTTGATATAATTCCTTAAGGAATTTCTTAAGGAATTGCCATCGTTTTCAAGCTCCAGAAATATTACTTAAGTTTCATTTGGTATCATATAGAATCTATTCTCCATAATACTAAAATAATAAATAATCTTTCTTGGTAGAAAATGCAATAATCCTTTTTGTTTCTCCTTTTCTTGCTCTTTCTTACCCCGATAAAAATGTCAACTTTTTTATTTATTTTTCATATTGTCCCTTTTCTGAGAGCTTCAAAGCTATCTCGAGTATCTTGTATTGTGCTAAAGTTAAAAACTTTCTCAAGCCTTTCCCTCTACTTTCACTTTATACGATTTTTGTTCAATTCATCTTGCTCCACTTCCCTCCAGCTCAATTATGCTAAACATCGTAACTTTTTCTAAAGATATGATGTTTGCTTCGTCTGAATTTAACTCTAAGAACGCATATGATCCTTGGGAGAAATCTCATGTTGTTTTTATAAATTGTGTTTCTAAGATTGTATCCTACCTATGTAAACTGTCTTGTCTCAAATTACCTATCTGCAGTAAGCTTGCCCACATTCAACCATATGCAGAATAAATGATACCTTCTCGACCATCTGACTGCCACTATATTTTTTTAATTTCTATTCTTTCTAAATATATCATAATTCTTCTAACCTTACCTCAGGCTACTAGTATGGCCTCTGAAAGAAACACTTGGCGGTCAGTCACCACCTTCTCTCCTATATCTCTGTGATTCTATTGTTGAGGCGTTGGATGAGTTGAAAGCTTTCGACAGTTTATTTCAGAAAGCTTTAGATTTAATTTTCTGCTCTTTCCCTTTCTATTACCTTATCTCAGATATTATATCTAATTACTTTTTAGATGCTATCGTAGAAGGCCAACGTCCATCTTTGAAATTTATCAATAGTGGTTTTAGTCGAGGTTCTCTTCCATCTCCCACCTTTTATCCATTTTTCTTAATGTTATATGTCACTTCACCATCTGGGTTATTTCAACACCTGTGTTACTTCACCACCCATTCTCACCCTTATGCTGGTGACTCTTCCGTTCATTATTCTTTTCATTAAAAAAAAAAACAGCTTACATTTAAGTAAATAACTGATGCTAGGAGAATAGCATTGAAGCATATAATCTCTAATCTTTCTGATACTTTTTAACAGAGATAAAAAACATGGATGACTAATAAATGAAAAGCTCAATTCTTTCTTTTATTTAGCCGACACAATACTTCACACAGCTAGTTCACCTTCGAAAACACACAACTGAAATATTCCTCTATCCTTAATAATTATGGCATTTCCTTTTCTCATGATCTTTTTTTTTGTTTTTTTGAGGGGGAGAGAATCGTATTGTTTATCTTACTAAGTGAAACTAGTTCTAAGGCACTTCCCAAACATCTTTATCTCCTTCACATAGTTCCAAATTTTTGCTGGTATATGGGTGTCGCACGTTTTCGTATGAGTGAACATCACATATATGGAATGATTTTACTCTCTCTCTCTCTCTCTCTCTCTCTCTCTCTCTCTCTCTCTCTCTCTCTCTCTCTCTCTCTCTCTCTCTCTCTCTCTCCTTTGCATTGTTTGTTCTAATACTTTCCTCATTCAATAACTATAGCAATGGATACCGAGATTGGGAACTATATACCTGTAAACCTTCTCCTTTAGGAAGAACTCGAGTTGAACTTCATTTCCACAAGTCCCATCCTTTCCCTGTATGACTCTCAGGCCTCAAGCTTTACTGTTATGCGCATTTCTTTATGCATTTTACTGTTAAACTCTGGCACATTTCCTTATTCCCTAACCCTACCCACACATTCATTTCCTCACGCAGTTTCAAGTGCTTTCTATTGTTAAATCTTTGATATGTATTTATGACCGATTCTTTTTCAACTCTAGGTAGTTTCATATAGACCTCAGGCCTTCTTTCACAGGAAGGGACTCTGTATATATATATTTATATATATATAATATATATATATATTATTATATATAATATATATATTATATTATATAATATATAATATATATATATATATATATCTAATATATTATATATTATATAGTATATATATATATATATATATATATATATAACAAAAAAAGCACCTGAAAATTATATTTAAATTGATTTGAATTAAAAACAATTAACCGATGAAAGAGCAAATTTGAAACTTGTATTCAAAGTAGAAATTTTTTATGAATTAATTTCTTATCTGCAAAACAGGAAAATATTCCTCCATTGAATCCGAGAATTTTTTAATCACGTCTCCAACAAAGGAATAAAATTATAAGAAGAAAAAAAAAATCGGCTCAAAAGACGTCCTACGTCATAATAGATCATTTTTTTTCCAATGGTTCTTCTTGGGTAGTTGAGTAGCATAGCGTGCATTGCAGATTGTGAGTTTGTGACAAGGAATGAAATTCAATGAAAATGAACAATGATGAACAAAGAATATTTTTCCCTTTTTTTTTTTTTTTTTTTTTTTTAATCTTTTCAAAAAGTTTTTTTTTTTTTGTTATTATATGTATTCTATTCATATATCTGAAGTATAAGGAAAGTGTTGAATACTCTTAATGAATGGAAATGATTTTCAACTTTAATAAGATGGCGTTTTAGTGTTAATTTCGACATTCTTCTGTTTTTCCGAAATAATAATAATTAATAATAATAATAATAATAATAATAATAATAATAATAATAATAATAATAATAATAATAATAATAATAATAATAATAATAATAATAATAATAATAATAATAATAATAATAATAATAATAATAATAATAATAATAATAATAATAATAGTTTTTAGAGATATTTTTACTATAAAATAAAAGTGTTCGGAAACAGAGCCGCATATTTCAAAATGGAATCGGAGCCGCAGCCGGAGCCGGAGCCGGAGCCGGAGCCGGAGCCGGTGCCTGAAATTTTTAAAATGATGGAGCCTGAGTCTGAGCCAGAAAAATAGTTTACCGGTTCCGCAGCCCTGCTACCCACGGGCACAGCCCCTTTTCAATGAGAGTTTATTCATAAAGTTTCAAGTAGATTTTTTCAATGCATTGGCATTGTACAATCCCCTCTATGATTCATGAAAGCAAAGCATTTCACCTAACAGAAAATGTTTTCCCTTTTCAAAAGGGGGGAAAAAATCTCATGGCAGAAAATAGGGGAGGAAGGTGAAACAGATAATCACAAGTAAGTCATAATTACAAATATTAATAAATCAATGAGTCGTTTATATACTGCATAAATAATATATATAACAGTATATATATATATATATATATATATATATATATATATATATATATATATATATATATATATATATATATATATATATATATATATATATGTGTGTGTGTGGACGCGCGCACGCGCACTCTCGTGGGTCAATTATGATATTATGTACACGCAGCTCTTAAGTCATTAAATTTAAGTTGCAATCATGGAAAAGAAAACATAAGAAGCACAAAGGATATTATTAATATACAAACTGGTTCTTGTGAAATTAAATCAGCATTGAAGCTTAAGGAACTACTAATAGATAATAAAACAAAAACAAAAAAAGCAAAAGGAATAACAAAATCAAAGGAAAGTAAGTAGTTCATGAACATATGGACATATTTTTATTAAATAATGGCAATTAAAAAGATATTTGAAGAAATTTTTTGTGATTTATCCGGTGATCTTGTTGGCCACGTACTTAGATTTCAATGGCTTCAAAACGTTATCTTTTTTTGCGTTTCTCGATAACTGCCGATTCTAGCTTGTTGTTCGAAAGGAGTTTATAAATATTCCTTTTCCTAACTTTTTTTTTTTGGTAGATATCTTAAAATACAATTTTCATAATTATTTTTAGAAACTGGGATTTATTTCCATTTTTGCGAAGTGTTCTAATTTCTTAAAGAACATTTTGTTATTCGGAAATTGTCGCATATCCCCTCCTACGTCTTGCATTCTGAAAATTTTCCCCATTGTTTGTTTATGGGTCTGGAAAAATTTTGTTTTAAAAAGTAAATTGGTTTCTCCAGAATTTGTTTATAATTAACAACAAAGAGGTTTGTGTTATGTTAGAATGTTCTCTAGCACTATTATAATAAAGAAATCTACTCGTACTTATTATGATTCTATCAACTTTTTCATTAAGGGTGAGCTGTAAATGTGGAACCACCCTAGATATACGATACATACTCCATACCACATTCCTAGACAAAGAAAGCAACTTGAGATGTGAAAAGTTCTGAAGTACCTCAGAACACCTAACCTCTCAGAGACTTGTTTAGTGGGAGAGATAATGTGATTCTTCCAAGAAGGTCACGAGAAAAAAAATACCTAAGAGTATTAAGAAATGAAGAATGTCTTATTTTTTTGCTCCCCTTTAAGGTTATTATAGGTACCAACCGTCCTCAAAACCTCGAGTTAAAAAGACTCACAAAATTATTTTACTTTTTATAACCAACACCAACCTAATAATACTCAGGCTCATCCTTACCACTTTCAAACATATTTCAGTTGCTGTTACTCTGACTGAGAGTCATTCTAAGTGGGCGTCATTCTAGATTTTACAGTTCCAAAAGCGCCCACCACCAAGGGTATCCCCATCACTTTCTCAATGTTCCGCAATCTCTGGATTTCATTTTTGATTTCTTTTTCCTTTTTATAAAGGGAAATCCTTCCTTCATAAGAGACGCCAATCTCAAAAAATTGTAGGTGTTGTTTGATTTTTCTAATATGACTATGTTCAGTGAATTGGCTGCTGGAATGGGGTATTTGTATAAAATTTGAACTTGTTCATTATCTACTATTGATGGTGGATCATGACTTCTGTGGTTATTTAACTTGAGTTTCAACATTTTTCTTACATAGTCTATGACAAATAAGTTTGCATAGAGTAATGTTTCTTTTTTGTATTATATTGTCTATGGGTATGGCTTCGTACCTAGAGATTATATAAACCACTGATTCACTCTCTTTGCCATACATTAGGCACCTGTTACTAAAGTTCTTTTAATCTGTGTTTTTGAACAAATTTGTTCTCAAACCCGCGTATTGTGTGTGTTGTTATTAATGTTATTAATAATTAATCTTAATTCTTCAGACATTAAGTATCTCTTTGATATTAATTCAACCGTTTATATATTTTCGAAGATGATGATCTAGTTGTGTGAAAGATTATGTTGAATAGCTTGATGCATTAGCTGATTTTTTGCTATGTTGAAAATAACCATATTTTCTTTGCTCCAACTAAAATTAAGAGAAAGATCAGACATCAGTCGATCAAGCCCACCCTCCTAACATTAACAATAGTTACACAAGTTACTTTCAAATTGGAAGGAGTAAAATATAGAGTCGTCGGCATAAGAGTGGATAGAAGCAAAGTGACTGATAAAAGGTCATTGATGTCTACAAGAAGGAGTTGTTGATAGGAAAGGATCTTAAAGAACACTACTTTCGAGTGTTTTAAAGGGGTGAATTAGGGACGTCTACGCCATCTGCCATAGAACGACCGAAAAGAAAATCAAAGGGGGGTACAAAGAAAAGGAGTTATGCCGAAAGAAGGAAGCTTTTCATTAGACT